>CAAKHD010014313.1:96951-108252 GCA_901007705.1 Fistularia tabacaria
CCAGGAGAAACGAAAGAGCCCCCCCCCCCCCCCCCCCCCCCCTACACACACACTCACTGCAACCTTAACGCCGAGCCCCCTCCACCTCCTATTCCCGGTGCCCCTTTTGCTACACCGACCCCTCCCTCCGCATCGCCGCCTTCCACCCATCCAATATAAATATTATAAATACTATTGATCAAGTTAAACGTGCCACTTCCTGATCTTGCGCAATTTTTACCTTTTTTTGGTACATCTCTCTTTGGATTCGCTGGGAAAGAAAAAAACACGCAAGAATCTTCTTACAACGACCCGAACAGAAAGAAATGTTATTAAGAAAAATATTAAAGAAAAAAAAACAACAACCGAAAAGAAACGAGGAGGAGAAAAAAAGCTGCAGAGAAACAGCTCCGGGGCGATGGAAAAAAGGTGTATTCGCTCTGCCAGAGGACTTTTTATGTACTTCCACCGCCCTACACCCCCCTTTATTTTTATGAGCTGCAACGAATGGACTGAAATCCAGCGACCCTTCTTCTATATCTCAATTTTACGATTGTGGAAAAAAAAAACAACGACAAACAAAGAAAACGAAAACAGGAAGCCAAAAGAGGACGAATTCTTATCAGTATTGTGAATATTAAACTTGAAAAAGAAAAAAAGAGAAATTCCACGGAGCTCTACGTCACGACTTCAGTTGTAGACTCCCACTCTCCAAGCGACCAACTTGAACTTTTTAATTTTTTTTTCTTTTTGAATTTCAACACGATTCGCGGTTATATAAGGGAATCAGTGTTCATGTATGTATATATTTATTTATGTGTAATTTAATGGGAATTGTAAATATGGTGCGTCTGTTGAAACTTCTTTTTTTATTTATCTGGTGCCTCCTGTTTTAGTGGGTTTGAATATTCGGTTAGTTCTTCATGTGATTTATGGTTCTTAGAAAACAGAAGTTTGGGGTAATTTTTTTAATTTCTCTGGGATATTTCAATTCAGCCCTCTTGTAGCATGTTGAGGCGATATTGAAGCAAGTGAACAAATTTACTAGAAATAAACTTCCATCTCTCTCTCTCTCTCTCTCTCTCTCTCTCTCCCTCCCTCTCTCTCAATCCCTCCCTCTCATCCTTATTCAGTTTTTATTCGAGACGGAGCATAAGTGAGACCCTAAAGGAGAACTGTTTTTTTTCCCGTGCTTCTATTTTCGTTTTTATACAAGCTTTTATGTGTTGTGCCAATCAAAAGAAAAAAAGGTTTCACCTCTTGTTCTCTCCTCGAAGCACCATAAAAGCAATAAATGGAATATTGTCTTTTTTTAATGTTCAAAGACACTCAAAAAGAAAAAAAAACATTTTTGGGACCACCTGATATCTTGTTATGTCCGATAATGTCCAAAAATTGGAGGCGATTTTAGCTGTATTGTATAGACATGTGCTGGCAATAGTTCCCATGCCTGTCAATGTATTATATTCCTTTGTTGCCCAGAAAAAAAAATAAATATTTGATACGCTTCATCTGGATTTTTATTAATATCGTTTTTTTATACACTCCTTGCGCACGAGTCTTCTTTTCTTTACCCCCCCCCCCCATTTTTTTCAATCTTTGCTGTTGTTTTGCCTTTTTGGTCACAGTAATTGAATCTTAAGTTTCCCTTGACAGTTGCTCCCTGCAACGAGCAGCTGAACTTACAGTTTCACAGTTTCCCTCAAGTGTGTATGTATATATATATATATATATATATATATATATATATATATATATATATATATATATATATATATATATATAAATATATATATATAAATCATGCTTTAAACTCTAGTTCAGAGCGCGTCTCATGGAGGCCAAATGGCGCACAACAATGGATGTGCTTGCGTCTGTTAAGCAACACAACCCTCCAGCTGGAGCCCTCTGAGATGTCTGTTTGGGCCTGGTGCGCAGGGTTCGGTCCTCTCCTGCGATACTTGTTTCTCCCGTTTTTTGGTTGGAGCCGCGGAAACCTTTCGAATCCCTCTACCTCTCTATTGCAAACAGTGAACATGACGGTGAAGCTCTCGTGGTTTTGTATGTGTGTGTGTGTGTACACGCACACACACGCGCACGCGCGCGCACACACACACACGCACATATATATGTGTGTGTGTGAGTGTGTATGTGTATGTATGTGTATGTATGTGTATGTATGTATTTACATGTATATAAATGTGTGTGTATATATATGGATGTACATATAATTTTTTCCCCATACATGTATTTGTTGAAACAATCACGTCTGTTTCTGTGTGTGTGTTTGGTTATGTGCGTGAGTGCGTGCGTGCGTGCGTGCGTGCGTTTGGAGTTTCGTGGATGTGATAGCGCGCCCTTACCCTGGCCTGTGGCTGGTTGGTTTTGCGTACAGGGGAGCGACACGTTGAAGTTTGATTGTATATCGATGGCTGCGTATCAATCCGGTCTTGAGCATGAATCAGTCCGTTGAGATATATATTTAGATCAACGAATAAGAGTAACTCGTTTTTTGTTTCTTGTTTTTACCATTTCACTGTCTGGTAACCATGCAGTTTGAAAAAATGTACCATCGAAAGAGGGAGAGAGAGAGAGAGAGAGAACACCCCCCTCCTCCTCCTCCTCCTCCTTTTCCTCCTCCTCTCTCCCCATCTCCTCAGCAGCCATATTTATTATCTGCATGATTTTCGGGCGCTGGTTTAATTCCGAGGCAGTTGTTTTGCAGCAGGATGAGTGAAGCCTAACTGTACATGTCCTTGGCATAATTGCGATGCACAGTGCCGGAGCAGGTGAAGCGAGGCATTGTCTGTCAGGCCCTGTTTTTGTTGGCTCAGTCCTCAGATTGTGTGTGGGATCCTGTCCTCAGGCACAATAGCTCACTCATAAAGGGGAGAGACTACCCGGCTGCTCCTGCTATGCTGAATGTGAGGGGTGTGCGTGCGTGTGTGCGCGTGTGCGTGTGTGTGTGGAGTAGGAGGAGGAGAGGGAGGGAGGGAATGAGGGGTGTAGCATAAATAGTCACTTTAAAGGAAAACAATCGTATTAAATACAACATTCATTGGTATTAGAGGGAGAAAAGGGGAAGCCCCTCGCGTGTGTCATTAATGCTAATGTCATTTAATAAATTTATCGGGGTTCGCGTGAATAGAAACACGTTTCAAGGGTGAAACGAAAGCATTAGAAATAGAGGTATCTGTGACAATAGGGGATATTGTGCGTATTATTAGAATAAGATGGGGAGAATCGAGAGGCCCGCAGTTGTGTTTTCCTGTGTAATTGGAGCGTTTAAAAAAACAAAAAACAAACTTCAAATCCTATTTTAAGTCATTTGTTTACACCGATGTTTGCATCACTTACATGTCTTGCTAATATAAGATTGTAATTTTATCCCCTAGTTTGTCAAACAGGTAAAGCTATTTTCTTCTTTTTTTGCCCCACAGCACAACTCATTTTAAAAATGACAAGGAGGTTTGAAAGCTGAATTTGTCTAATTCAATCTCTTAACTGCTGCTCGTCTCAACTAAACCAATAATAACTGATCCCGGGACAGTCATGGATGATGGTGATGATGGCACAAAGTTGATGACGGCGCAAAATGTCGGACTTTGAGTGCAATCTGTGCAGGAAGCTATTTTATTATTATTTTTTTTTATGCCACGTTTCTTCGATTTGTTTAGTTTTTAGAGAAGTTGCGATGAAGGACAGACAGATTTATTTAATCCTTCCACTTGCGTAAACTTAACTCCGACAAATCCGACTTTATTCCATAAAGGTTTATCATAATCTGCTAAACCAATGTTGAACGATATATTAGAATAAAAGAAAACTCTTCGGACCGGTCAACTTTTCACGCCGGTCAACTTTTATGAGCAAACAGCAGCGCATCCCGTCAACCTATTACACGCCAGCAGTCATGTTAGTAGTCAAGCAGTGTTAAAGTAACGGTGCTCAGTACGGGACGAATTCATTGTGGAAGGGGGTGGGGTGGGGATGCATGGCCTTATTCGCCCGCGGTGCCATCACCGGTGCACTTTTTTTTTCCAGTGTGACGCTCGCAAGCAATGCTTTGCAGTAGTTTGGCGAACTTTGCGGGTCCAGGAGAGACACTAGGCCGCCGGCAGACGTGTTACCCTGCTATGACTGGAATGTGATTCAGCAGCTGTTCTGACATTTTAAACAGAGGTTCCGATTGGAAAGTTGACGAGTTAGTGAGCTGCGTTATGGAGCAAAAAATCGCAAAGACTCAGAGCCCACACAATGCTGGAAAGTTTTCCTCACATACATCTTTAGGACAGGATTCTGGTCTTTCCTGGAATTGCAAAAGAGCGTCTTTAAATGATAGGAAACAAACGGTCATTTATCGAGAGTGATTTCTGCTAAAAAATAAACAAACAAACAAACAAACAAAAACCAAAACAAAACAGCGCTAGACCTCCTTCTATCGGATTTTCACCAACAGCGCATTTCAAAACTGTGTGCTTAAGTATTAAGCGTCTTGGACAAGAGGCAGCTTCTTCTCAGCGACACTCGATACGCTTATTGGCGCAATCGAATTATGTGACTTAAAAGTTTGCAATGAAGCGCAAAATGGCTAATTGTCCTCAACTCTGACAACGGGCGTCAACCCCCCTCCCCCCTCCTGCCGTTGACCCTGTCCCTCCCCCATTCAGCCCCCCTTTGCCCGCTCTTCAAGCCAGGGCTCAGAAGCCAAGACAGGTCAACGACTCCGCCAAATCGCCCTCGATTACTTGAGACATTAGGTAATCGATTAGAAAACATTAAGAGAATTTGTATAAACAAAGCGCCTCCTGATAGGAGCCTGACTATTGAACCGGAATTGGCTGCTTCGTCTAAAACAGAAAAAAAGTGATGGTTACAGACGTGAAAACACAGTTTTAGTCCCCCCCACTCCATTTTTGGCTCTTTTTAAAAGGATTTTTTTTAAGACCGTGACAGGACTTGTCAGGGGCCTCTGTCGTACCAAATTCACCAGTCGGCCCGGGAACCCTGATTTTTGGAAATAAAAAAAGAGCGGATAAAAATTGTGTTGATGATTCCGCAATCGGTTAAAGCCGTTTATTTTTCTTTTTTTGTTACTCTCTGTCTGTCTGTCTGTCTGTCTGTCTGTCTGTCTGTACGTCTGTCTCTCTCTCTCCCTATCCGGGTCCCTCCCTGAATCCTCTCTGCAGTCAGCTAGGGGGGGGGGGTCGCCCCGGGCCAAACATATGCTTCTTTCCATTGCACTAATCCAAATGCAGCGTGGAGGAATAATTGCTCCAGTGGCCGTGGCTTCGCGGGGGCTTTGTCCCTCACTGGCTCCCGTCAGCCGGGCACACGCCATTTCAATCACCTCGCTGTTTTTCTCTCTATCCCTCTCTGGATCAAACTCCGGACCGTTTTTAAATCAAAACGAGCATGATGCACACACGGCACCGTCAAAAAAGAAATGTCATCACTGCCCTCCGCGTGATCATTGACCTGCTGCACGTCAGACGCTGCCAGCCTTTAGTTGAATGGAAGATCAGCAAGACTTTACCACTCTCTCCCTTTTTTAATCAGCAAGAAGTTATTGAGTCTAATCACCATCTCATTCAAACAGAACGTTAGGAATTATTCTATGTGATTTCTGCAGGGTGCCATAATATCATGATAGCCTATATTATAATTACCCATCTAATAATGATTTAAGCACCCATGCTGTTATAATAATAGTAATAATAATAATAATAATAATAATAATAATAATACGTTTCTACTAATAACAGATTATAATTATTAATAACAATACCAATACGAATGCTACTACTACTACTACTAATAATACAGTGGGTGATGAAAATTACAATTTCTAAGGAATCCATTGCTATAATTATACATAATAAAGTCAGAAATAGCACTACTTGTGAAGCAATTACAATTGTCTTCAGAAATAATTTAAAAAATGAATTGAAAATCACACCATGCAATATTATTACAATTCTACTTTTTATTATTATTATCGTTTTTTCTTTTTGTTAAAAGTAATTGTAGTAGATGTAGTAGTAGTTGTAGTAGTAGTCGTGGTAGTTTAGTGCAAAGTTTGATGATTGAGATTGTGACTTGAAAATTACACTTTTATATTAGAATTATAATGTGGAGAATAAACCGGAATCGCCTAAAGTAGTTTGACTGCTGGGTTTCCGATCCATTAGCAGGTGGGGGATGAGGGGACGTTCGATTATCTCTGAAATCATTTAAAGTCACTGCCAAACTGATTTAATGAATGAAAGAAAAAACTGGCTCCCTGTTATGAATTTACAAACGCATCTCGTTTCGCGGTGCAGTGTATGGCCGTGCGCGCGCGTACGCACAGAGACGCAGGCTCACGCGCACGCCGGTTCTTCACCCCCGCTCCTCGCCTCCATTGTCTTTGAATCCACGACGAAATAAATCAATTAAATAAAATCAGTCTGGTAAAAAGGCGCCATTTGCTAGGAAAGCACATATTTCCGAGGATAAGAAATGCACGAAGACAGACAGAGAGGTGGGGGCGGTTGGGGTGGAGCGGGGTTGGTGGGGCAGCGGAGAGCCGTGAATGTCTGACTGAATTAATAGACGTGATAATTTCACACTATTTCATAGTGAACTATCTGTTCCATCACAGCAAAATAAAAGGGTCACTGCGCAGCTGTGGCAAACCCCAAGCGTTATTATGAAGTTTGATGATAGACCCCCTCTCCCTCCTTCCACACCCCCACCCACCCACCACACACCCCATCCCGTTCTCTCTCCCCCATCCCTTCTCTTTTTTTCCCCCCCCTCCCTGGTACTTCGCTCCGGGCCAGTAATAGCTGCGGGCCACTCGGTGCCTCCCCATGATAAAGGACTTATACTCAGTATGTGCGCAAAGAAAGCTCCTCTCTCCCGAACCTAATCAACTCACTGGCTTGGGCCTTTAACAATTGGACCCCCCCCTTCCCAACGCACACACACACACAGGCACCCTCCGTTACTCACCCTCTTCTCTTTCCCTCCTTCTGTGGATAACCGCGCGTTTTGTTGGGCACGTATTTATTTCAATTATTCATTATTCATCACTTTCTGACAATGCCAGAGGACTGAATAATAATAATAATAATAATAATAATAATAATAATAATAATAATAATAATAATAATAATAATAAGAAGAAGAAGAAGAAGAAGAAGAAGAACAACAACAACAACAACAACAACAACGACAACCAAGACAAAATATCAATCATGATAATAATGATAAAGTTATTAATTTCCCAGGTAATAAAACTTTGTGTTTTTTTAAAGTTATGCCGAAAACTGCTCTCCTTAAAAGTTTCATCGAAACTTTGATAGATTTCGGAAACTCAGCAACGAAATATTTTCAGTTTTTTCAAAACATTATATTTTTGCGTTCTCCTCTTACTTAAAAAATTGTGAGCGTGGACAGTCTGACCATGTGATTTTGGCGTCGCCTTAAGGACAGTTAGACTTATGATTACCCTGTAGGTATTAAACGTTTAACTCTGTCAAATTGATTTGAAGTAAGAATGTGGATGTTTGGGGTTTATAATTATTATGTTTAAATCTTTGGGTGTGAATTTAGTGTTAGGTTTGTGGGATGTGAAAGAAAATAATTTATTATTTACCACTATGATTATAAAATTCTGTGGACTAATAAAAACATCTTCTCTCACATGTTTTATTTTTATTCAGCTGCACACGGATAGGCATGGCAGAAAGGGGTCAGTGACATGTGAAAAAGGTCGTAAGTGAATTAAAAGCCATCACTCCTGAGATTGCATGATGGCTGGATCCCTGTGGCCCTGGAACCACTTGGAAGCTTTAAAATCACCTTAACAGCACTGTTAAAGAAAGCTAAATATAGAGCTTCCCCCCTACTGAGAAATTTTTAAGATGTTGAAGTGCACAATGATTTTTTAGCTGACTTTCCATTTTTATTCAATGATTCCGTGTTCAAGAATTTCACACTCGATGGCATCGAAAACATTGGTGAAATTACGGCTGAAACAAAATGTCACTCTGAAAAAAAACAAACACTAAATCTTTATCGTTTATGTTACTCTTCATAAGGTGGAACAGTGAAACAAAATACACAAAATGTTTGATTTTTTTCCCCTTGCATTGAAAAGAAAAATTAACATGTTCATTTTGAGCAATAAATTCAGTAAAGGAGGCCAATCATTATTAAACTCCCACTAATTACAAATCATATTTGTAATTAATAAGTTGGTACCTCCCTATTCCAAAGTTTTAATCGTTCAAGCTGCACGTTAGAGGCCTTTTTCCCCCTTACAGCATTTTTGTGTGTGTGTGTGTGTGTGTGTGTGTGTGTGTGTGTGTGTGTGTGTGTGTGTGTGTGTTTCTGTGTAAAGCAGATAATAATGTGATTACTTTGGGATAAACAGCCACATTATTAGCTTAAAGGAGAGTGGAGTACAGCTGAAAGAGCGGGGTCTGGCCTCTTGCAGCCTGGGAAGAGATGGTTTTGATCTCACCACAGGCTAAACTCTGCCAACAGGACTTGACATAGCAGAACAATTTCCCAATTACCTTTTGACATGCATATTGACACAAACGTGCAAAACTGTAATTTTCTCTCTGAATTTGTTAGCTTGAGGGGCTCACTTTCATGCCAGTGGATTGTCAGATATGCTGTTCTCTCGCTCTCTCTCCTTCTCCCTTGTATGTGAGTGTCCAGAAAAAAGACTTCCCTCCTGGATCAAATGGTGGAAAATAAAAACAACAAAACCTGTGCACTTACACCGCTATAGTTTTAGTTTTGTAACCAAATATTTGCGTGAAATTTGAGTTTGTGTTGTATGTTTTTCTTTTGACGGATGGATTTGCCCTACTTTTTTTCCAAGATAAAAAGGTTTTTCTTTGTTCATGGTTCATGGTTTTTGGAATGTTTGTGGATGTAAATGTGATGTGATACTTCAAAAACAAGTTTTACCTAATACTGCTGAACACTTCTGTGGCAAAAAAAAGAAAAAACCTTAACCTTTCCTAATAATCTTGCAACCATCACAAACATGTTTTCTCCTCATTGTCAATCTCATGGTTTTGGCCAAACTCAACGTGCCAGTTGACACTGAAATGCCATAATCACTGGGATGTTTTCTGGGCTTTGAGACATCCAGGCAGCAAAGAGTGAAGAGAAGACGATGGTCATGTCATCACGAGCTTGTCATTGTGCCAGGCTTGACAGGCATATGTTAGGCCAGATTACAGGAGGTGGTGTTGATGGAGGGCTATCCTGGTTCTACTGGCTCCAGTTATCTGGACTCCCACGGCCCACAACTGGGTCAGACTTGCGTCCTCCCCCCAGGTGCCCTCCCCAAATTTGGGTCCTATCGCGAAGACGGTTTGGGCCTCTGGCTTTGGTCCACAGAAAAAGTCCCAAAAGGCCCTCCAACATCTAAGGAATCACCTTCACATCTGTTTTCATTCAACAATTAGAGAAATACAAATTGGACATAATCATAAATGATAAATGAATGATACAATGCAATAAACTTGGTTATTTGTATGTTCTCTTTTTAAAAGACAAGAGTGTGACAAGTGTAAGCCGTGGCTTTAGATAAATATCGGCTATTTTGATAATGTGCATATGTGTTTGCATGTACATTAATGTATGATTTGTTTGCTAATGATTAATAAAGATATTAATCATTATGAGATAATGCACAAAAATTCTGTTTTTATTTTTTATGATTTATTTAGGGTCTACGTGATTAAGAAATGTACCAAATGTTAGAAAAAAAAATCTTTATTTATTTTTTCATGGGTTGTGATGACTGTCCACTAAAGGCCACAAGAATGTTAATCCTTTTCTTCCAACTTCTTTCTCATACTTCTTGATTTGAAAATTGAAGTAAATTAAAGCAAAACAAAACAAAAACATTTCGATGTAATTAACCATGTTCAGTGATCTTTTCCCCTTTAAGAGCTGTAAGAAATTTTTTCAAAGTGATTAATTGTTTCTAATCGTTAAGAATCTTGAAGTCGCGTTTATGAATTGAGGAAATGACCAAATTATTATTGATGGATTAACTACTAGCACCTACTTTACAGTGTTACATCATAAATACTTTTTTTTAATAATTATAACAATGTAACATGTTTTAATAATTGAGCCCCCGCCATGACCTTCACAAAAAAAGGTTTTTAAAGGCAAAAAGGGGAGATGAGAAAAAAAAGTATTCTGGGGAAGGTTGATTTTTCTGGAAGGTCTTCTGTAAAAGGGAATGACTTGCACGTCAAACCCTCATGTTCTCCAACTCATGGCCTGACAGAATGTTTACACAACTCACAAATGTAGTTTTAATGTTATAGGGTAAATGAATGGAGCGACCACAGAACAACAGCAACATTGGTTGGTGTAAAATAATCGATTTTGTTGCTTTTGTTACTCGTCTCATGGGTAGAAACAGGTATGGAAGTTGATAATGTCATAATGAGAGGCATTAGAGGATGTGTTGTGGCTTAAAAGATGAAAGGTCTGGCTCTCAATGTGCTAATTTGAAAAACTCATAAAATAAAGCACATTTCCTTTATTAAAACAAAAAAAAGTAAAAATAAATAAAAAAGCATTTCAACATTTTTTCAAAAATGAAAAAAAGAAATTTAGCCTGTATGAATTCACATTGTTCTCCTCTTTATCTCCTTCCACGGCCCAGGCATACTTTTTCAAAGTGAATAACCCAAATGAACTTCATCTTCTTTCAGTAGTCACCTAAATTAAAGCAGCCACAACTAAGGGCTGGGGCTGAATGCCAAGGCTTTGCAGTGGCAGCCCCATGTTTAACACAAGTTCCATTAAAAAGAGCCCATTACTACGACTGAAGGAAAAGACGCCCGGGGCCTCTCTAAAGTGTTGCGAAAACCTCATTGATAATTAAATGTTGGTTACCCCCGGTATGCATCGCTCCCGCACTTTGCTTACCAATCAGACCTCCACCCACCGCTGCTGCCATTCGCTCCCTTTCCTCAGTATTTATCAAGGAATCATACAGCCCCCTAATAGGTGCCAATTAGAACCAATGGGGGCTCTAGGGTTAATTATTCCCAACACATTATTTGATTGGGTGTAGTCAGAGTAGCACTGTGCCGCGGAAAACGTTGACAGGGGGTAGCAGTTGATAACACCTTAGTCTTTGTTGATGTACACTGTCAGTTGTGGGTGGACCCCCCCCCCCCCCACACACACAAAAACACCCCCCCCTGTGTTAAAAAAACAAAACACGAAAAAAGGTCCCAGGGTGGCCCTGCTTTTTTTTAAAACTACCTGCAAGGGGTTTTTTTT
>CAAKHD010014313.1:108272-113272 GCA_901007705.1 Fistularia tabacaria
CCTCGTTTTTGTTGTGTGTACACTGTCAGTTGTGGGTGGTCCCCCCCCCCCCCCACACACACACATACACACTACCTTGTGTTAAACAAACCAAACACGAAGAAAGGTCTCATGGTGCACCTGCTTTTATTCAAAACTACCTGCAAGTGATTTGTTTGATTCGGTTAAGCTCCAAACATCTCGCTATTCAAAGTTCACACATTGCATGGTTGCTCATATTGCTCATAACTACTCATGCTGATCTCTCAAGGTAATAGGAGAACACAGATAAACCGATGAGGGGAGAAGTTGTTAATAATTTCTATTGTTGAATAATCATGCTCACAAAAACAACAATGCCCCCAAATGAATTTGTTACCGCTGCTGAAGCAAACAAGCCAAAACAAGCAGTGAACAATCGTTATTTTTGTTTGGCAGGTTCTTTCAAGTGCAACATAGAGCACATTACCATCAATAATACAATAATATGTGATGAGGGAGGAATAAATGTGGATTCAAGCAGCTCTCCTTGAAAATTAAACACCAGCAGGAGAAGATAGAGAAGAGTGACCAAGACCAAAGCATAATATATACTGTAGGTATCTGATTTATACCGGGCAAATAGATAATAATCATTGTCCCTAAATAGTAGCTCTTCTCAAACATACTGCAAAGAAGCAAAGACATAAAAGTAAGTTGAGAATGAAGCTTTTGACAGGTTGCTAATGGATCGCTGTAGGCCCATCTGTTTCAGTGCAAATAGAGAATTGGTAGGGTTCTGATTTGGGTGTTGAAACTGTTACCACTGTCACTGTAAACAATAATTGTCAAACATATTTACCCCACAATCGCTTTAGCAGATGTTCCGCTTTTTGTTTCAAGCAGCTTTTTTGTGTGTTGTATCTCCTCTTTGCAGACACACCACATGCCCCACCACCATCACCAACACCCCCACTGCCGCTGCACCCCCAACTAGAATATTGAGCAGGTATTTGTGAAAGGTGCTCCAGGGCATGGAGTGCGAGGGATTGGATTGGGAGAGGGGAGGTGAAGAGAAAGGGGAGGGTATTTGAGAGCAAAAGAGAGAGAAAGAGGGAAAGAGAGAGAGGGAAAGAGAGACTGAGAGAGAGAGACAGAGAAGGAGGGAGGAAGAGATTATCTGGGCCCTTCATCAGTGGTTCAACCCCCTACTCCTCCTCCTCCTCCTGCCCATCGCAAGCCCTGAGGGCCCAGGGAGGCGGCCCTGTGCCTCGCAGCCATGCAACCTCTTTATCACTCTAATCTGTTAATTGTAGGCGCTCAATTGGCACATGGTGGCTTTTTATTAGAGCTTCCCAACATAAACCAGACAGAGAACGTTGGAAAGACGGTGTGTCCGTTTTCTCCTCTGGATTATACTTCCTGGTGTACCATTTGGAACAAATGTAAGCTTCATACTTGCTGTTCTTCATTTGACATTGTGATCTGAAGGTTTGTCCTTTTAAATCTAATTAGTGATTAGTGAAATTAGTTGAATAAACCAAATAAATCACTCAATCTACCATGCATAATTGATGTAGGACAAGTAAGTGTGCATCAGCTTTTCCTTTTTCTCTGTAACTCATTGATATTCCTTCCTCAGAATGGAGGCATGACTCCTTCCAATGTCTGTGACTGGAGAGATGACTCTTTATTTTACTCCAGGCTGGTGATCAGCAGATCTGATCCTCCTCCTTCTCCTCCTGCCGTATTTGTGCTGCTTGTCACACTGTTTGTTACAGCTGATCCCCCTTCTCTGAGAAGACTGAGGACAACTGGTAGAAAGCCAGAAGTCTCCCTACTATCCTGTCCAGGCTTGTCTATGGCAACTGCTCTTTTTACCGCCCTCAGCAATTTCTCAGCCTCCTTCTTTGTTTGCTCGGCGTGTGGTTTGCATCAGTGAGATGGCTTAGAGGTCCGCAGGTCTGCTTGGAGGGGGAAAAGCAAAAACGGGGGCAGGGATTTTCTCAGTTTGTCCAGGTGAAATGTATGCAGACACGAATACACCACGCAAACACCTTCATTGGTTTCTTTGGCCAAAACAGCTTGTGTTTGTTGTCAAAAGACTGAATAGTAAAAAGACCCCTCTCAAGCTGCCTCTTCCATGCCCTCTCAAAAAGGTCAACAGCAGCCAAATTCTGATAAACTCATATGTTTTTGTACGAGATCATTAATCTCAATATCAGCATGGACCAAAAGGCGTCTGTTCACTGACCGTGTCTGATTTCCAGCTCAGTCAAAATGTGTGCCGCTAAAGAAGACAGCATTTATGAAATGGTTCATTTAATTTTCTTTTTTATCACAAGGGACAAATTACCCGGGAAAGAAGTTTGAATTCAAAGGTGCCCCTGCATGGTCTTATTAAGCCAACTTTGTCGTCCGCTTTAAAAGGTACATGATGTGACTGTGATTGATGCTTTGAAAGGTTTCATGTCTAAGTACCAGGCAGGGCAGCTTTATCCTTTCAACAAAGTTTTACCTCATGAATCCCGTTGAGAAATAGATGTCTGCAGCTCGGTGACAGAACAATGGAGTGAGCGATTTATGGCTGGCTATTAACAACTCCTGCTTTCAGGCCCCCATACTGCAAACAGGTGTTTTACGAGTTCGCCGCCCTCACTGACACAAATCCTGCTGTTTATTTCCAACAACTTCTTAAAGTTTAAACCTTTATTTTTGAAGCAAAGGTTAAAGACATCGAATAGTTCAAGAGATGACGGCATCAAATCACATGTATTTCATTGTTGGATTTAGAGAGAATTAATAAACACAGCTTAGAGCTTAATTGAGACTGCTTTGTTCACAAACAAGGCCTTTTTTCCTCAAAAATGACTTATCATACTGTCTCGATCGAGTAAAAAAAAAGCTATTCAAGAATAAGTATGTTTGATGCACAATCAACATTGCATCCATTGTACCAACAACAAAGCCGCCTAAACTCTTGGGAGAAAAAAAAAACACAAAATAAAGAAAATGAATAAAAGCACCATGAAAACAAATGGCATTTTGACAAGCTGGGACTTACATTTCAATATTTTACAGACCAGAGAGATTTGTGGTTTCAGTTTGATGGGTGTTTTGTGTATATGAACAGTTACACAGTGTGTTGAACAGTTAATTTGTGTGATGGTTTGATCAAACTCTATGTTCGCACATGTGATCGAGTTATAAAATCTGTGTTAAAATTGCACATTTTCAATGCATCTGTGCATCTAAATTTGTGCTTGTCATTGTGAGAGTGTTTTTGTTTTTGCGGGAATAAATATAATTTGGAACTTTTAGCAGCCATAAAGCTTTTATCTTAATCTGTGGCCTGGTCACAAGGACTCCATGTGGCTGACAACACTGGGTATGTTACAGAACTAAACACACCATGAATTTGTCTATTTTGGGTCAATAGGGCCGCAGAGTGCAGCTGCAAAGGCTTTCTGGGTCTTGGATGATCATCAATCCAATCAGCCCCACTTTACACAGTTATGGTTATTGCCATTAATTAGTGGATGACCTCAAAATTCAAGGTGAACACATAATGTATTTTGGGTTAGTTAAAGCTTGAGATTTGTATTTTGACATAAAATCCAGAACACAGAAGGATCACTGGTGCTCTGAAAGCAGTGATTAACAGAAGATCATAGGAGGATTTTTTCTGTGGTTTAAAAGAAAAGGAAAGAAGAGGAAGTAAAAGAATAATAAGAAAAGGAATCTCTTGGATACCATAACAAGGATCTGGAGCATTTCCTGAATTATTTTTTTTCAGGTTTTTGAAGAACACTCGGAGAGACTTGCCATCCTGCACTGAGTGAAGCTAATTGAATTCACTTTGAAGAATGTAACTGGGCCAATGCATACAAGGTGTGAGACTGGCCAGTACACACAACTCTTCAAAATGTTTCATTTGAGATTTAACACATGCATTTCACCATTTTAAAATATAAACCACAGCTGCAGCGTAAGTACACTGTTTTATTTTTGTTCAAATCTCAGTTTAACAAAATTATCTCGAAAAACAAGAAATCCATTTGAAGTGAAATCCCAAAGTGATTTATTGGCTGTTAGTTGTGATTAATACAGATGCTGGACACAATAATTTAGTGTTATGCCAAACAATTTGATGTGCAGGATTGCTAAGCAGGTCTGAAATAATCCCAATTATAAATGTATTGAGAAAATATTGCATGAGAGTTGGGTTACTTTAAGATAACTGATTTTTTTTTTATAATAAATCTTATATATAATTTTTTTAAATTTATATTTTCAAGAAAATATCAGCCCAAGGAGAGGAGACATAAGCATAAAGCTGTACTTCAGTGTCTGTGAGTGTCTATGTCTATGTATGTGTTTGTGTTTGTCTACATATTTGTGTGTAACACACTTCAACTAATCCTCTGTGTTGTGCTGTACTGGTTATTTCCTTTTCTGTTGACAGCCTTGTCATTGCCAGTCAAACTTGGCAGTGGGTTACACATGCCACACTCCTGACCACACTTCAGTTAAATAGCTTTTATTGGGTGACTTTTCGCCAGGCTAAATAGGGATACATTTTATTCCTAGTGTTTGGGGGGAGCCCGAGGTGTGTACGGTCGGCATAAGTAGAAAGGCATTGCAACTTAAAGGAGCCCTTACCTTCCGGCACTATTTTATTACAACTACTGTTTACATCTTCCAATACATCCCAAGTATTTCCATTATTAAGTTTGGACAAATCATTTGCCTGGGGTTCGAGGTAGTATGCCATTGAAACATGATCCTACTGTTGATCTTATTACTGCCAAACCAAACAAGCACAAATCAATTTCAGCAGGAAAGGTAAGGAAAGAAAAAAAAAGAAGAGGAAATTAGATCAAAACGATTGGGGGTTGTGGTTGCAGCTGTGGGTGGAGGAGAGAGGTGGGGCTGGTGTGTATGTACGGCATGAGTGTCTGTTCACTGCCCAAACAAGTCGACAAATAGTGTGTAGTCATTTCTAAGGTACCACTCTGGAGAGCTGCTCGCCCTCACCTCAT
>CAAKHD010014313.1:118272-125772 GCA_901007705.1 Fistularia tabacaria
CTGAGTCAAAATGAGCGGTTGGCCACAGGAACAGACAACAGCAAAGATTCTTCTCCTCCCATTCCCTGCAACACTGATGAAGACCATGCCTGTTTGAGTGATAAAGTTTCAAGAGTGTGGGCACAAATCCACCTTGATACGTCCTATGAATGCACACTTACTGTCAGTGTAGACCAGGGCATGTTCAGACACATGGGAGCTATTAAGAATCTTGCAAACACCTGCTATAATGCTGCAGTTTGACTTGGGCTATCAAATCACCACCTGTCTGCAGGTATCTGAAACAATGAGAATGTTCATGAATGTTGAAGCAATTGATGTGAGTTTACTGATTAGAAAGGTGACATTACAAATTAGGATCAGTTCTGTATGTCAGCATGAGTGTCTTGCAAGAACCAAATCAGTGATGCTTTACAGTTGCATATTATTATCTATTGCTGTGAAATAATTTACTTGAGCAGGTTGATATCTTTGGTAGGGATGATGTTTTTGGTTTGCACTCATCTACAATAAACAGATGTTTTACTTTTGCCTAACCTTAACAATGATTTGCCCTGACAATGAATGTTTCCTGATTGTAAGCATACACAATTTGCCATGTGCAGATGTAAGAGAAAGATAATCTTAAAAATCTTTTTAGAGATCAACAAATAATCATGTTCCCGGCCACACACATGCATTATAGTACTTCCTCATTGTACAAATTAATTAGACTCAGGAGACCAAGCTGGATTACTTTCAGCAGTACCAGCTTTTATGGCTGTTGTCATACAGCCTGACTGTTTGCTGGGTAGAAATATTTTATTACTTTTGTAAGAAAAAAAAAAAAGAAAAAAAAGAAATAGGGGAGCCAAAATGTTTGAAAAAAACTGACTGTCATCGCTGCAGAGCTTCAAACAGGCCAAGTGGAAGCGGAAAGTAGAGGATATAGCAAGCATTTATCATGCACTTGTCAGATCTTGACCTCTTAGCATTAGTGAACAGATGTTGTCCAACATTCAGATGAACTCTACATTTAGAAAAATCCAGGACCGCCAAATGACACGCCACACACATAGACACATAAACAACATTCATACGATAATGGGTGGAGAGCTTGCCCAGGAAAGATTGGTCGTAGAACGGTCACAGGAGACCACTCACCTCAGTCTTGAAACCTCTCACTGGTTGACCTTTTCAACTCCATCCTCTAATATATCTTTCATTCTCTCCCTCTTTCTGTGCTCCTTTGGTCTGGTGGACGGAGATCATCCCAAGGGGATTCTCCTTTCAGCCATATGACTGTTACCTGTGGACTGAGCTGTCACAGGTAGCTCCCTGCACAGGGGAGATACAGTACACACACACACACACACAGAAACACATAAAACCTGTTGTTGAGACCCTCGGGGAACTGTGTGGCAGGGGGGACTGAGACTATCGGGGGACTTGGCAGCTCTTGGGAAAGAGAACATGCCATCATTCAAGAGCTTGCCATGTGTTACTGTGAGCATTTGAGGCAGCACAGACTCATGCAATATATCAACATTTGTCTGAAATTTCTCACAAGCATTAATAAGAAGCTTTTGTGGCACATGTGAGAGACAGAGATGGAACTGAATAAAAGAAAACCTAACTGTAACCTATTATCTCTGATATGTGTGATATGTGTTCAGTAAGAGGTGTTGATTACATGTAGAGTATTTGAAATAGCTCAAAGGCTTACAAAAAAGATGGCAGCAAAATAAAAGAGGGTATTTTGTTAACTCCATCGACCATTTTTAAAGGATAGTTTTTTAAGGACAGCCAATTGCTTTGAAAAAATACGAATGAATTAAGACAGAGGTGAAGACAGAGACAGAGTCTTCTGTAAGCTGTTGAACAAGACACAGATTGGCCATGTCAACCCTTTACTTCTGTCCTATCCATCATTGTCAGTAATCCACAACTCATTGCTTTATTGCAAATTTAATAATGTAATATATTGGCATTTCCACCATCACAATGTACAGCTTACCCCATTCCGACACCCCCAAGAACAATAGGAGTTTAAGTCATCAGCTTTGGTGCCAGACACCACTTTTTTTTAGCCGTTTCAGTGATCTGAGACACAATGTATTTTATTTTGAATACACAAGATATTCACTATGCAAATAGATTTTTCAAGAACCATTGTCTTTCATGGCTTGATATAACACAGATGATCATTTGGCCTCACTCCTCTAAAGCTCCACTTTGTGTGGCTACAGCAAAGTGGCATTGAAGACATTTTGCTAAAATTTCTTATGCCTCTGATATGCCAGCCTTTGCTGCCCAGGAAAGCCAGACATCGGAGAGCCAATGTAACTTTATTAAACACAATGACAACCCTATGTTGTGCCCAAGACAGGACAGGAGGGAAGTGAGGCTGACAAAGCACATCATTGTGGGCAAGGGAAGGGAGCAAGTGTGGAGAGCGGCTAGTGTGGAGAGTGGCATGCTCTTTTCCCACACCAATCATATTGGACCAGCACCTGAAAATATAATCTCATGGCTAATACAAACTATTAGCATCACATGGCTAATACCAAGAATTAGCAAGATGAGTTAAAATAAAGTGAGTATGGCTTTTTTTTCTTTTCCTTTCTATCTAAAAAAGTATTTCATGCTACATACTAGGTGAAAGCAAAACATTTTTTGTATCACTGACTACACACACACATACACACGATCTATCTATCTATCGATCTATCTATCTATCTATCTATCTATCTATCTATCTATCTATCTATCTATCTATCTATCTATCTATCTATCTATCTATCTATCTATCTATCTATCTATCTATCTATCTATCTATCTATCGATCTATGTTCGTATGCATATATATTTCCAAACTCTTATTCGAATGTCAGAGATACCATACTATGAAAAGTTTGTGCAGTTAAATAGACTGTTCAGTGCTGAAGAAAGGTTTTATTAGAAATGAACTGCAGGAACAATTAATTGGAATGTCTTTACATCTGAAAGCAGCACATTGATATGAATATAAGTGATGTGAAAAACATCTTATGGTAATGTGCGACAAGAAATTCATACAAGTGTAGTCTACTCAATACCTTGTGTACAGGCAACCATTATTTTAACATAGTTTGCTGAGTGAGAACTTCTCGCTGAACTGAAAGGTTGCAGCCTTGCACAAAGCACTGGCCAGCAAGGTCTCCAGACAGCGGAGGAAAGAGAGAAGCAGAAAACAATCTTCCGCTTGTTTCTGCTTTACCTCCTCTGACATGGCCTGACCCTTCCATCGATCTGCTCTCTGCACAATGGGCCTCCTCCTGAAGAGCAGATTGTGTGTATATGTTTGTGAGTGTGTGTGTCCTCTTTCCTAACAACATATTTTGTTCTAACCAATATACCCAGAACTCACCACGACAAGTCTCCAAGGTGTTTTCCAGAAGGCCCATTCCGATGTTCATAAAATGTTGCTACAGCATAGAACTTGTACAATTACAAGCGGATATGAACTTCATAACTCGAGGTAATATCACAAAAGATATCTGTATTTTTAAATTTTGCTATGGCATCTAGTTTTTAATTGATCATGACCATAGGTGTTTGGGTTCCTTTTCTTACCGTGTCATGCACATTTACCAATTTATTATCAGACAGACCATGTCAGTATTTCCCCTTGTCAACATCAGTGACAAACAGCCAGTTGATTCATGGTGCCTTGACAAACAAACACAAGCACAGACAGACAGAAAGACAGACAGACACTCTCTCACACGCACACACACAAATGCAAATGCTTGCACAAGTATGTATGAACACAAATACTGCCCTCTCGTCTTATCTTAACTGCTTGTTAGAAGTAAATACAGGACCCTGGCCAAAACTGAGAAAAATCTAGATGAGGAGGGGAAAAAAGGGAAAATAAAACAAAGAGAGCGAGGAGAATGGGTGGTGAGGGAACTGTTTGGGTCTAGAAAGTGACTTGAGATAAAAATAACTAGTCACACGACACAGAACAGATCTGGGCGCAGCTTCTCTTGCCCCAGGGTCCAGCCTGCTCAGCCACCACTGCGATGGGGGTGAATGAGGAGGGATGAGGAGGTGATGATATAAATGAGAGGGTTTTTGGGGGGTTTGTGGCTATATGATGGACCAAACAAAATGAACAGGGCAGAGAATGATGAGGTAAAAAGCTGAAAAGGAAGAAAGATAGGAAACATGAAAAAAGAAAAAAAAAATGTGATGCTCCTCCTGAACTGTTGGAAACACAAAAATCTGATTACTTGAAAAAAGGGCACCATTATGAATTGACCACACACAAGCCAATGCATATATTGTAATATATATTAAATGTGCATGTTACAATGCAATGCATCCCATCAGTGTGGTCGCCTGAATTGAGGTAGAATCTTCATTTCTTTTTTTTAATACACTGATGTGTATGTGCACTGAATACACTGAATGTGTAATATGCTTTATACATTACTTACTTTACTACACACTTTATACACTACATACTGAGCTACAGTGTAAGTACACTGTTGTTTTTTTAATGTGTTTGCATTAGGGAAAACCAGTGTGGAAATGCAGCAGTGTTATTGCATTTTCATTGGAATTTATGATGTCTGGGACAGACAATTTCAGTACAGATCCACGAAATTTAGATAACACCAAGTGGAAGAGATAAAATGTGCTTTTTGAATTGACCCTTTAAACTCTATCCAAATAACAAATAACCACCATGGTGTGGTCATAGCATTCCCTTTCAAAGCAATTTCCTGACAAGTGCCGGTCACATATTGAAAATCTTATTCAGCTTAGCAAAATGGTTAAGGATATCAAGCTGTGTCATGGGAACAGATCACACCTCCATCACTATTTAGAGTCTATAACTAACAAGCAGCTGGAGCAAAACATCTTCAGTCCCGCCTTCACCTTAACATAAAAATGTTTTTTCCCTTTCAGACATTGTGCGACTGACTGAATGACAAGTGTTTCCGTCCTGGCACCATATGCCCTCCATGCTGTTTAACAACCTTGTCAGTAGAGTCTGCACAGGACCATAAAAAAAAAGCTGACCAGAGATAATGCCTGATGGCCATTCCTGGCATCAGGAGGGAGGCCCTCCTCCTGATGCAGGGCTAATTAACTGACAGGCTGATCTAATGATACCCCATCTTTCTCTCTCTTTGCCCCTCTCTCCCCGTCAAAACCCCCTTCGACCCCTTGCAAGCTGACTTGGTGTTCCATTATTATTCATACCCCAAATGCCTTAGTAAGTACTAAAGCCTGTTGACCATTCAGTGGTCAGCGGAGAGAAGAGTCGTCTGTGGATAATTAAAAGTTCCTCAGGTCTGGAGGCCTTGGGGTTAAAGAATCGGGAGGAGCTTGGGTTGATGTATGGACGTTCAGTAGGTGTCACTTATGAGCTGATCTTTTGGGAAGATGCTTCTAAAGCACACAGATTTTCCTTCTTCTTTAAACTTGGCATGGAGGAAAGTTGAGAGTTGAATTTTACTGATGATAAGAGCACCAATAAAACACATTTTAATACCAACTGGTGCTTGTTTATCATTCCTGTGTTTATTATTTCGAAGAAAAAGCAGATCACTGGGGCTCTTTAGATTTGTGGAGGTTTATGTTTTTCTATTTGTTTATTCTACACAGCCTGATAATGTCACTTTAGAATTTCTTTCAACTACATTGTACTTCTTATATTCTGTTATAACTCATATATTTACACATTATGAAATACTTTATTTACATTTGAGCAACATGCTGTTTGTCATTGTCCCTTTTGAAAACAATTCTCAACTGATAACTTGACACCCATAATCACAGCCCCTCTTCTCCAATCGATCAGGTGATTAACCCTCATTACTGATTGGCTCTGAGCTGATTGGATCCCATCGTCAAGAAATCAACCCCAGCCTCAAGGCACGTGCGTGTGTGTGTGTGTTTGTGTGTGTTTTGGTGACTATATATGATGGGGGCTGTCATAGTTCACTCGATTACTGGGAGGTGAGGAAGGGAATGGAGGGGCGAGGGCTGGACCATTACCGAACAGAGAAATGCACACTCTCTTCAGGGTCAAAGAGGTGACAACAGATGACCAAAAATCATATTGCAGATTTTTTTTTTTTCGCAATCTCTATTCCTTGTCTACTTTCTATCCTTCCTTCTCCTCCCGTTGCTTGAAGTGTTTCGTTCCCCTCCTCGTTTTTTGGGTGGCAGATTTAAGCTGGGTCAAGCAGAAACAGTAGCCCAGTTTCCGCTGCTATGGCCGATAAGGCATTGTACCTTGGCTCAGTAAACAATGGGATGCCATCTGTCCATTAGTGAGAGCACAGCATGAGGAGAGAGAGGGAGAGGACTGGGAAACAGTGAGAGAGAGAGAGAGAGAGAGAGAGAGAGAGAGAGAGAGAGAGAGAGAGAGAGAGAGAGAGAGAGAGAGAGAGAAGACACCCATTCGTGTGCCCAGTGTCAACTTGAAACACATGAATGAAAGATGCATTTGCCTCAACAGGAGGTTAACCAAGGTGCTGTAACATGAAGGTAATGAGCATTAAGGCTCTTGCGGATAAATGCACTTGATTTTCTTTTTCCATTTTTAATGGCAGAATTTTATCAAGATCTCTAGATGTAAATAAATCACCATCCAAATAAAAATCATGGTCATAAAACTTTTGCATTGGTATGATTCTTAAAAAGATAATCTTTTTTTTTATTGCTTAAGCAGTTGAATGTAATTCTGAAGAAAGTTCAGTCCTAGAAATTTGTTTAGAATTTACCAATAAAAGTACATTCTTTTTAGCTTACTGAACTAAACTATTTCACAATGCCCTACCTGATGTAAGTCTGTGACACAAGTATGTTGAACAAATCATGGTGTAATAGTTATCAGGCACATATATGATTTTATAAGTCTGAAGAAATAAAAATGATTACTCATATAATGTATTCTACTGAGGCAAAGGCTAACGCTGTTTGAGTTTTTATGAATAACTATATCTTTATGGGTGTATAGTCTAATATATTTTGAAGAATTACTCGTATATCACAACCAATATCAATTAGTAGGCGTTTTAAATTGGATTCATATATCAAAAGGAGAACACTGAGTTTAAAATATCCATCGCAATAATACCAGATACATCATAACAGCCCCTACAATATTCTTAATAATGAAATTCCATGTGGTGATGGTCATCTGCTGTGAGGGAGATATCGACCATAACAGACTTGAATTGAGTGTATTATGTAAACTGACTAGGTAGCTGCAAATTATAAATGAGTACAACATAGGTGCAGAGAGAGCATTAACATGCCACTAACACTTCATTTCATGGGTGCATTAGTCCTCTTTTCCCCTTCCTCTGTCTCCCTCTGTCTGCATGTACAGATCATCTGTGGCTCCCACTGTGTATTCTTTCGGTTCTCTCATCTGAAGAAACACTGGAAGTGGCAGTGTAACAGCTTTCCATCACCAGTAGAAATGTCTGCTCTCTTGATGGCCCTTTTCCTTGC
>CAAKHD010014313.1:127222-150478 GCA_901007705.1 Fistularia tabacaria
CCACTCTCTCCCTCTCTCTCTCTATCACACTCACTATATATAAAACAATCACACAAAAACAAAAACACAAACACACACACACACACACACACACACACACACACACACACACACACACACACACACACACACACACACACACACACACACACACACACACACACACACACACAAATGTGTTGCTACGGATTATACAGATGTAAAAATAAACTACTAGGACTGGACTGATCAAGCTATGCGATAAGGCTTGTCATTGCAAACAATATGTAGGCAGATTACTTTTGCTTAAATTGATCAATCCACTATAAAGTTAACATTTCCTAAACCCTTTATTGAATTAATGTTCCAAGCCAGGTTATAATGATGGGATGTAGGACGTAAAATTATCCATAATTCAGGAAAAGTTAAATGTGTTCTCACTTTTTTTTATGTAGAGATTAAAACTTGCACTTAAAATACTTCACATTAATAGTTGGCTTTATGTTACTTAAAAATAAATAAGTTCTAAACAAATAGATAAATTACAAAAAAAAATCAATACACTTTACCACACTTGATCCCTGTTAAAACTCTTATCAAACCCATAAGATTTGTTTTGCTTATGAGGCTGTTTAATAACAGTTATGTAAAGTAGGCAATCATTGCTATTTTGCCTTTATCCTTCAATCATAAATGATATAAGTCTGTGTGTGTGTTTGTGTGTGTTAGTATATGTGTGCATGCCTGCTTGTTGTGTCTATGTCTGAGGTTATGCCTGGATGGCTATCTATCTTTTTGTGTTACAGTGCCTAAGGAGAGCACCTGTAATCTGATAAGCCAAGCAGGAGTGTAAATACCTGGCTGCTTTACCATGCCTGCAAAGGACACACCTTTTTGTGTATATACATGTGTGCGTGACTGTGTGTGCGCGTGCGTGTGCGTTCACATGTGCGTGTGCGTGCGTGTGTGCGTGCGCGTGTGCGCGTGTGTGTGGAGAGTGAAGAAAGCATGCATGAGACTTGTCTTGATCGCATAACTGTCATTCTTTGTTCTTTGGTTGATACTCATCAGCAACCCCCGAACGCACACCTATTGCAGCCAGTGTGTACACGAACCCTCGATAACGCTCTGATATCAGTTATGCCTATTCTAACCCAAATAGTCCATTCTCTGTGTAACCAAATAATTAACTGACATCCATGTTAATACATGTTCAATTGCAGGCATGTTGAAATCACTTCCCATTCACACCATTTATGTCATTCATAGCCTGTATGCATCACACACACACACACACATGCACATTTACTCACTCACGCATGCACGTACACACACACACACACACACACACACACATGCACAAACAAACTACAATAGTTGAATTAAAAAATGTATAAAATTAGCAATTTTATAATTTTTGTTTGTTCATTTAAATGTTTTGTTTTTGCACATTTAAATTTTTCAAAGCAAAAAAATAAAGCTTGTTATCCTTTCAATATGTAATGAGTGCTGCAGAAGAGCCTGATGGCTTAGGCAAACACTGCGGCTCTGGCTCACTTGCAAAAACTATAGTGATGTGATAAATCTAGCTGGAAGTGAATGAAAAATATTTCTTATTTTTTCTCAGCATCTGCCTGTGCCAAGACACTTCACCTTCAAACTGCTCCAGCTGAGCTGTTCAGTGGTGAGCAGGGCATGACTGGTTATGCTGGGCAGCTCCCAGGTGGGAGTTGGAATGCAATCTTTCCACAGGCTATTGCTGCGATTAAAAAAGCAAAACAAAAAGAAAAGTCTTAGTCATCTTTCTTGCTTATGTATACAAATGTATCTGTTGCTGACAATACAAAATCGGCAGTTTTTTTATTGAACATTTATATTTTTCTTTGATGTGCGCAGGCTGTGTATTTGGTTATATGCACACCAACATAACCATATAATGGTGTGCATATGATGGTGTGTATTTGTGTTGCCCTGTCCTGCAAGCAAAATCCACTACCTTTTCTTTTTATCCCTGCTAAGTGTCTAAATCCGGAGGAACAGTCTCAGACAGGCTCTAAAGACGAAAACCTTTCTGTTTCAATCATCAGTGGCCACTTTGATGTGTGACCTCAGCACAATAATGCGGAAGAAGAGAAATTAACAGCCAGATGAGTTCAGAGCCTTACTTTGTGTCACACACAAAGACTCTAAATACATGTTTACAGACAAACACATGCTTACACTGTCCTGTGGCTGTGTTTGTAAGTAATTACTTCTGTATAAACTCACACAGATCTGTCTCGCAGTCTTTTGAAAGATAAGTTTCGATTTTTTTTTTAATTTCAGTCAGATGGATACTTAGCTCTGGAGTTAACTGGCTTGTTAACTTTTCTAAAAAAAAAACCTCCAAAACATCAGTAAAATCAGGGTACCACACACGTAGCATAACATCTGGTCAAATCACCTTCAAATCACAATTCTTTTGGTTTTAACCAATAAGGTAGAGCTAAAGTGAACTGTGCTGCAGTTGTACCTTTGACTCCATGTCATTTAGTATCTGCTCCAACTACATTCTTAGTTTTTCCGTTGCAGTCCAGTTTTACAGGGTCTTACAGGCCAGTCTCAGGTAAAAAGTCAGCTGAAAAAATGGGATTTATCTTCTATCCCCTCCACAAGCTGCAGCCATTACCTTATATCCACCAACAAAAAACTTTGAAACATGCGGATGGTGAATGGGTTGGAAGGTGTTCAGTTGCTGCTGAGGTGAAGGGTTTACATTTGTGTGTGTGTGTGCATATGTGTTACAGCTGTTTTTCTTTTCTCTAGACCTGGCTAAAGCTGATGGAACCAGAGCATTACTGCAGCACTTGAGTGTGTGATGATGCTGATCCACTCAGAATGTGAACCTGTGACCTCGACGTGCCCCTTCTATACCAAAAAATACCGTCCTCCTAGCCAAGCCTATCCAATGACTCATGTAGTAAATCCACAGCATAATCTACTGAGGTGTTGTCTTAGATGGCAGCAACGCCGAAAAGTGCCAGGCCCTCTACCCAGCAACTTTGTCATTATTTTCAGGTAAAGTTGTGAAGGCACCTACTGCATTGCCCCCTCACGCAAAAACCCACGGCTTGACTTGGGTCCAATCATGTGCGTGCCAAGTGTGCCTCTCCATGCCTTTGGAAGCTATGTCTTTGTATCAGCATTACTACGGATTTAGAAAAAAACTTGAAGGATGCCAGCGCACTTGATCTGTTACGGAAACACATGTGGATAGTCCATGTAGCAAAGAGGCACAGCTAACTTTTGTTTACATCTCTACAGATGCCGTGAGGAACATTGAGCATACATTAAAACCACATTGTCAATACAGCTGAATGTCTTGCGTGAATTTTGGAGGACATTTTCAATACTCACTTTGTTCATTTTTTTTCACTTCATCTTATTTTTTTCCTTCTTAAATCATTCCCAGGATTGGCCCCCACATAGAGCAATGGGACTACTTTTCTGTTGAAATTGTTAACTGCACTGTCCTATTTAAGGGCATTTGGTGGTTTGTGGCAACTGACTCCAAATTGCGAAAACATTTGCACGGCAATACTCCCTCGCCTCAGAAAGTAGTTTCTAGATCAGGGTTTTTATTGTGTTTGTTGATGACTGCCGTCTTTTTATGTGTTTTGCTCCATTGCCTCACTCTGCCCGTTCTGAAGGAAAAGACAAATGAGAGAGAGAGATAGAGAGAAAAAAATGCCACTTGTTAATTCGCTGATCCCACCAGCAATCGATTGAGATGTGTTTGTCACTGTTACAGCAGATTGAATGGCCCAAAAAAGAACATGGAGGCAGTAAAAGCAAGAAGAGTTTAATCTGAAGTTGTGAATGACAATATTGATTTGAGTTTTATTTTTGACAGGGAAGGATAGCGAATCAGAATCAGAGTTAATGGGGACTATAACTGTCACATTGGGCTGTTTTTCTTGACTCCATTTTCTCTTTTCCATGCCTTTGTTTTTTTTAATCTCTTTGTGTTAAATCCTCAAAAGTCTATTTAATTTCTTTAATGAAAGGAGTGGGTATAGCAGGAAGGAACAGTTTTTTTTTGAAAAAATGAAATTTCATACAAATTAGAAAATAGGGCTTGGATTTGTGAATGTGTGTGTAAAACTTACCAATCTTCTGTAACTTGATGAAATTCAGAGTGATTGCTGTTACCAGTTAACACAGTCCAAATGAAAGTTAAGAGACAGTAATGGAGCAGAGCTCAGTGCTGTTGCACCAGAAGGGAGCTCATCTCTATGAAAGAGAATGGATGTATCTGCCTTTAGAGGGCCTTGTGGACACATTAAGGCCTATTTGCATGTCCATAACGCTTATAGAGAACCACATCTCTGCCCTTACGCTCAGTGGAGTCGTAATTTTAAATACTGTTGAGAAGAACCGTGCTGAATCCTGCCTGGGTCTTTATAGAACAAGTAATGAGTCCACAACAATGGCTTGTTTTGGATGATTTAAACCCCTATATTGTCTGGATGAGGGCTCTTTGTGATTCCTGTCTTGTAAAGAATTGTTGCCTGTTGTTGTCTATCATTTGAATACATGATTTCTTTGAGACGTGCCAGAAAATTCACAAAAGCTTCACAAGACTGACCTGAGATGTGCTTAGCTGACCCCAGCGAGGAATCTGTGCCTGTAGTTTACACAATTATGCAAAACTATGGCCTCTCATGAACATTGATGTAGTCCTTCCCAGTCACTTTTGAGAAAAAATGTTACTTTATTCCTCCCTTTGTCCTGACCACGACAATTAAGGGCCATAGCTCTGAATAACAAAGCAGGGGCCGCTCCTTGCCAGGTAGCCTTAGGTTGTGTTTACTCTCCGCAACTTCAAAGACATTGCCTAACCTTTCCAAGCCCCTCCTGCTCAGGTAGTAATCCCAAAGTATAATCTCTTTAAAAACTGTAAACCCCATTAGAGTGACACCGTCTAAACCCGCAGAAAAGAGTGGAGATCAGGAAAAAGTCAAAAAGTGGACGTGGTGACAGAAGCCCATCAGGAGGAAGAGGAAAGATTGTGTGTTTACTCTTAAAATTTCCTGGGATGTATTTGCAATAATTACTTGCTGGATGGTTGCTCTCCAAGCAAACACACTATAGGTGGTTTAAACAAAATAATGTGTGTTTAAAGAAATTAAATTGTGTTAATTTGGCCAAACTGACTCTAAAATAACTGCCAAGCTAGTGAAAGAAACCACAGTCAGTGTGCCTTGGGGAACGGGGAGTGAAAACATTATTCAAAGTCACATCATTTTCAAAACTCTGCTCCATCCTTTGTATCTAATCATCACATGATTGCCAATCAGAAGTTCAAGATTTGTCATAGTAGCATACTACTGTATTCATTAATAGGATAAATAGAATTTGACCACTGTATGTCATGAAAATACAAAGAAAAAATAACAATAAACAAAGCAAAGTCTTTAGTTTCACACTGCTGGTCAGCAGCCACGGGCTAAAGCAATCAGCAGGATGCACGTCTGGCGTGAACAAGACTACCCCACTATTCCCCCATTATTTAGCTCCACCCTTTCTATGTTTTCCTCCTTCTTACTTGATTCTCTTAATTTTACTGCTCTTACTTCACATTTCCCCTCTCAGAAACTCCGACTGAAGGATCATACCTCGCCTTTACCCAGCATTCTCCGTCGGTCTCACCTCAAACACAAATTTATAATCATGGTACAGCACTCACACGCTACCCGGCCATACACTCAACATCCAGGTAACAACTTTCCAAGAGCCATAAATCCTGAGGTAAAGTAATATTTCATTTTAAATGTCGCATGCGATGTTGCTTTCCCCGGCCATGCTTCTGACATGCCATATCACAATCAATTCCATAAGCCGAACTCGAGTAGAAGGTGCTGTCTGAAGGTCAGACAACCCACTTTGACTGTCAACTGAGCGTGAAGCACTTAACCCGCTCACCATGTCCAAACTAGCTGGCAAGAGAAAAGTTAATACGCTACCTCCCTGCTCTGCAACTCTCTCTGTGGGTTCAACCCGCAGATAAAGGCAAGGTACTCATAGAAAGTACTCTGTAAATGTATGTATTGATTTTCTTCCATTGTATTATTAAATTTGACCTTTTTTGATAGTAAACAATTACGGGATGTGACAGATTTGTACTCTCATCAGGGTTAAAGCAGCCGCAGCAGACTAATGAAATGATTTTGGGTGGGTTAGCAGCTGCTCTATGCATGGTGACCTCTCCCATTTATTCAAGTGGAAGGGAAACTGTGGGGTACATTATAGCCTTTAGATGAGGAATTTATTTACAAAAGAAACTGCTGAATAATGAATGAGTGGGTAAATGTGGTGAGACGACAGAGTCTGGCTGCAGATTTTTCAAACTTTTTTCTCATAGCTCAACTCAAATTTGATGGGATATTTGTTTTTTGAGACTGGACAATTTTCTTGTCTTTCTTTTTCATTTTCCAATCAAACCTCTCCCTGTCTTTCTGTCCCTCCATTTCCTCTGGGTGAGCTAAGCCCTTGAATGCATTGTGGCACAGAGAATGAGAAGGGAGAGCTTTTATTTAATGAGAGTGATGACGCAAAGGTGTTCTTGTAAATCATCACATGGTTTACAAACTCAATAAGTAAGGCTTCCTGCCTCAGCCAGGCAGACCAGCGCACACCTAAATTATTAACAAAGCCCCTAGAGGCACAACTTTGATGATGTTATAAACAGGGGAGAGGACAAGGTGCCTTCTCAGCAAAAGATTATAGGACCTCCCACCTCCCCCCAAATTCCCGACCCCATGCACACACTCCTAATTACCTACCTCCAATGGAGAACGGGGAGGATTGAGATGGAGGGGGTGGAATATTTCTAAATAAACTTGACACATTCCTTCCATATTTTTCAGTGTGAACCAACTGTACGGCATGTTTAGATTGATACATATAACCAAGTCAACATTAAATGAAATGCCTAAAAATGCTGGGTCTTAATAAAAACAACAACAATAATAATAATAACAACAACAATAATAATAATAATAATAATAATAATAGAAATAATAATAATAATAATGATAATAATAGTTACTGCTTCATGATAATGAAGACTACTATTACTACTACTACTAATAATAATACTAATAGTAATTATAATAATAACAATAGTAATAATAAAACAGCTATAATAAGAATAACAATATATTAATACACACAAGTATATGATTACTATTAATATTATTATGGTTGTTGTTTTTTCTGTAATTATGTATATATTCATATACTACGAATATTGTAATGAGAAGTGTGTTCATGGAAATTCAATAGTTGTTCATGTATTCCAGATGATAGCAAAAAATTAATAAATTTAATTTAAAATATATTTTGGGCTAAACTGCATTTTTATTCCAAATTCATCAAGCTTAGATAATACCTGATGCAGTATTTAATAGGGTTAGGTAAGAGGGAAAAAAGGTTGAGCAGGCCAAGTAGAGGAGGGCTGTAGGTGTAGATGGAGAAATAAGACATAAAAAGTTATTAGGGTAATATGAGTGTTGAAGCTGGAAGAAATTCCTTTCAATGTGTGGGAAGGAGTAACAGATAACTATACACACACACAGACACACACACACACACACACACACACACACACACACTCTCACGCACACATACACAAACACACACATACACACATACACACACACACATTCTTTGCTTGTTTGTTAGTAGTTTTTTCAAAAACCATAAAAATCACTCAAACAATTTCAACATTTTAATCTACTTATATTATTATTATTTTATTCATTTTTTTTGGTTGAATTAGATATCTGGCATCTAATAAACATTCAGGAAGCACCGGATCACACACTTGAAACATAATCAAACAATGTTATGTCAAAGATAATAATATTTCTATCTTACTAAGTGAAATTATTTATCAGAAAAATTATCCACACACAAATCTCTATTCTTCATTGTTTATTGTTTGTCTTGTTGAATCCAATCTGACTGAAAAGAAGCTCAGACAGATGATTTTGGGTGACTTAAAAAAATTGTTTACCACACTGTCTGTCATTTGTGTCAGAAGACATAATTTTTACATTGGGATTTTATTTGAATTAGCATATAGGCCGGAATGATAATAATAACAATCACAATAACAATAATAATAACAACAATAATAATAATAATAATAATAATAATAATAATAATAATAATAATAATAATAATAATAATAATAATAATAATAATAATAATAATAATAATAATAATAATAATAATGTGTTGTGTGTTTGTTATTTTCTCTTACTTTGATCCTTAATAAAGGCGGTAGGCCAGTTTCACTGTGCTGTTAGTAAACTCAAAAGTGAGTGGCAAAGTCTCTGGTGAGAACAAGATAGAGAGTTATAATTTCCCAAGTGCAAATGTGCTCCAAATTAAAAACCAAAAGGAGCCTTGACTTAGTTCTAAATCTGATGAATTTGTCATTAAACAGATGACTGTAGTCATTGCAGTATGAGATTTGGCTTTAATAAGCACTTGCATTATTCTTATATATGTGAACTGGTACTTTGTGTTCGTGTGTATGTGTGTATGTGTGTGTGCTCATGCAGCTCTCTGTCTGTCTGTCAGTCTGTCTGTGCAGAAAATGTACACAAATCAAGATGCAGGCATTTTCAGACCTGCTTTATTTGCGGATGAAGAATATTCAGCAACAGGGCTTTACTGTAATTGTATTATGGTCTATATTTTCATTGATATTGATTAATGAATTAATTGTACATTAATCATTCTTATTTGGATTAAAATTTTTTAAATGGATTTACACAACAATAAAGCTAGTTGACTCATAAAATAATAATTAGTCATCTATTTCTTTCCTATGTGCAGTTGTTTGTTCAGAAATGAGGGAAACTTTACACTCCCATGTAGCTGCCATTTTTTGTTCTGTGTCCTCTGTTTGTGTCTGTCTGGAGCCAGCATTCAACTCTCGACTCGAATAGGATATCTTTGGGGCTTCAACCTCACAAGAGTTCTTCAACCTCATGCAGAGATTTTCGAACACATGGCGCCAATTTCTCCAAGTTTCTCGTCACAGTCACGAAGAAAGCTGAGAAAACTGATTCAAAAACAGGGAGGATCCCAACCTTGAACTGTGGTTGACTGGATCCAGTGGCACTGAAGACACATGGCCATACATTGGAATACCCCCCCCTTCCAAAAAAAAGAAGAAATTAGAAGAGCCCCAGGGGCTTTTAGAGTATCTTTCTGTTTGCCTCTTCTCACTTTGTAAAAATAATCTTGCCTTTCCATAATGGCCTGTGATCACAGGACTGCCACTGACATAAACAACTTACTCTTATATAGCTCATTTCAGAACCATAACTTAACATGTGAATTTAAAACTAGACATGCAAACATGTGTCTGTTAGAAGATTTTTCAGTTTTAACCTGCATTCTAATATGTTGTCACTACCAGTAATAATGTGAGTCATTCATTTCAAGCACCGTTGTCCATCATTAACACTTTTTTCCTGAGAGCAAATTACAGAACATATGATTAACCCCAAGTCATGTATCCTCAACCCAAGATGCACAATAAGTCTTCTGTTGGATTCCAAAATGAGGTTGATGACACAGATGCCAAATTATGCAGTCTGAGAGGGAGGTGATGTCACCACTCCCCTCTAATACTGTATTAGTTCACATCAGAGTAGATCTATGGCGCCCTGGTACATTAAATTACATGAAACAACCCCAATTGAAATACCACCATGGATGCAGAAAGGGTTTGACATCTGCAGAGATAAACGAAGTGCTAACAAAGTGTCTGACATTGAGTGCGAGTTGAGCTTGCAGACTTCCTGTCTGTGTTGTGTGGCAGACGGTTTTCTTCATCATTGACTGGTTCTGAATAACTGCGCATGCCTCGGATATGATGATATCATTTAAAAATAACAGAATAAAAAAAACTTTGGTACATTGTGTCCTGGTTTATGGCTTTGTTTTTTTTGCATGGAATCTGATGAGGGTACGTTGTATTGTATATTTAAACTCATGAGATAGAACAGGAATCTCCAATATGTTTCCTCCTGGGAATATGTACAATAGTATCTTTTTGCTGTCTAAAAATATCAATATAGTTTACAATGTTACATATATGCAACGTATATGTTACGTATATACTGTATATTACAGGCATATATGATTTTTAAGATGAAAATATTTTTCCTGTATGTAAAAATGAATCTTCATTAATTGCTCAACAAGAAATGGATATCAATTAATTCTTTAAATCTAACTCACACAAACAAACACAGCGTGATACTTCTAGTCCAATAATACATATCATAGATGCATTAATAGATCCTTAAATTTAGGAAAGTAATTCATATGATCATATGACAAAGAAGTTCCTCTACCTCTAATTAAATACTTAATTAAATAATCAAATAATGCGTATTAATGTGTCAACCTTTTACTAAATAATAAACATTTGTTTTGAGTTGCCATAAAATATGGTATTTTCCATACAAACGTTTTCCATCGTCAAATCAAAATGCAAACTATTATGACACAGCTGAGAAATCTCTCCCTCTACCATCTTTGTGAGTTGGTTTATTGATCCAATGTCATCATGTTGGTTGGGTTGACTTCATGGAAGTGACAGGGCGTATCTTGGACAGGGTCAGGTGTGGAGGCACAACAGCCATAATTAGCTTGCCATCCTGGGAAAAGTTAATATTTCTCAAGTTGAAGTGAAGCTTATTGGTTTTGGGAACAAGCTGTAATGGATAACCCAATGAGGCCAATGTGTGTTACAGAAACACGCACACAGACACACTCACATGTAAACAGTAGCTCACAAAAACACACGTTGGCTCCCCTGGAGGCCTACAGTCGGGCAGACACTGACACACAAATCTATCCCCATTCCCTCCATGACAGAGCAGCCGAGCAGCCTGAGCAGAGGCCTGATCAATAGTCATCAGTGACCTGGTCCACTTGGCTTTCACTTAAAACAAACCTGGAGGAAACAAATTCAGCAAACTAGACAGTAGCATGCACCTCCTGAAAATGGTGAACACATTATTTTTTACACATTCAGATATTCAGTGACTTAGTTGCTGTATTCTATTCATATTTCTATTTCCTTGTAACAACTCTGGACATAAATGATTTTCTGTACACAAAGGTTAGCGATAGAAAATTCTGTGTTAATGTGTACCTGTGTGTGCGTTTTGCAGTTGTACATTTTGCTAAATGCAAAACAGCAAAACTAACATGGTGTCAGAATACAGGAATCAATTTTTCACTTGGGTCACTGATCAGTTGTCACAAATGCCAATTGGAATCTAACAATTCATATTTTGCAGTTATTGCATGGGCAATCAGTAAAATGAGGACAAAAACCATCAAAGTCAATAAAAGAATAAATTGTGAGAAAAAAAGATACTGTTGAGGCTAGAACTTGCAATACTGGACAATATAATATGAAAATCTCAAATCTCTATGATAAGTTAATGACATAACAAGATTTGCATTGTATTTTGCATTTTGGATTGCTATGAACACATATGGCCGGCACGGTAGAGCAGTGGTTAGTGCTTCAGTCACACAGCACGAAGGACCTGGTTCGATTCTTAGAGGGGGCCTTTCTGTCGGGAGTTTTCCCCGTGTCTGCATGTCTTCCACAGTCTAAAAACATGCAGCAGGTTAATTGGAAAATTGGGAAAGTTGCCCCCAGTGAGAGAGTGATTGGTTTTCTGTCTATATGTGTGTCCCTGCGATTGACTGTACCCCACCTCTCGCCCGATGGCAGCTGGGAGACCTCCAGCATCCCCTGTGACCCTAAGTAGGATAAGGTGCAGATGATGGATGGATGGATGGAAGTATTTTCCTATTCTCTTAAAAAAGCAAGTGGTTTGTGTGAAATGTATTGGTACTTGCTACAAAATAAGAGAATAAAAAATGAAAGCAAAGGCAAAAAGCAATGAAAAGCAAAAGGATCCAGATGAAACTCTGTTTGTCCAATATTCAGAGTCATTTACTCATCAGATGTTTATTGTTATCATTATTCTTAAACTCTAGTTTCTCTCTTTGGTGCCTTGTTTTAATGAAAAATAAACATTTTCTGTGTTACTGGAAAGCCAGTGAAAAATCTTTTTAGGAAAATGTGTTCTACCTGAGAGACAGTAGATTAAAGGTTTATCCCAGAACACCGTTTTCTCTTCTACAAACCAAGGTTTAAGGGTTTATGCCACTCAAACCATATTTTGTCCATGTGCTTGTAGTTTTAAAGGTTTATTCAAGCCAAATAAAATGACAAAATGCTGTTTCCACTCAAATACAGTTTGCTGCCACACTACTTATGGTTTAAAGGTTTATTCGATTGAAATACTACTTGCTGTCACAGTTAAAGATTTATGTCACTAAAATTCTTCTTTGTCCAGGTGCTTTTGGTTTTAAATGTTTTTATTCAATACAAATTCGATTTGTTTTCATTTTGTTTTTGTTTTTAAAGGTTTATACCACCAAGTAATCACAAAACTGTTCATCATTCAAGCATCACAAATACTGCTCTCCATCCAAGTTTTGGTGAAGCATTATATCATCCAACAATTACTTTCTGACATTGAGCGAGAACATGCGGAAGAAAAAAAACAACACAAACATAGGAAAACTCAGAAACAACAACAAAAGCAACGTCAACGACAACAAAGCACCACTACCACTACTACTACTACTAGTGATAATAACAGTACTACTACTATTCTCACTACTGCTACTCTTACTTCTTCTACTACTACTACTACTACTAATAATAATAATGATAATATATTATTATATTTATAGAGCACGTCCCAACAAAGTGCTATACAAATAAAAATAAATAAGAGCAGATATAGGTAACTTAATAATCATACATTTGTTCAATTGCAAATATGGTGTATAATTGTGAATTACGGTGGAACAACGCTTGTTTTCAATGGTATTGACCTCACATCACAAGGACCGTATCATTTCAACACAGTGAATCAACTCTAAAGAAGTTCCCTTGAGACGTCACCGAGACAACAGTGACAGCCGTGGCAGCAGTGGCACTTCCACAACAATAACAAACAAATGTTTGCTGATAAATAAAACATATTCAATCAAAGAAAAAAGGCTAATGAACAGAGAACCTGCAATCACAGGAGTTGAACATGTGAGCTCTGGTACATCAAGCCATGCGAGAGAGAGGGGTGTTAATTGCTGTGCTAATTAGGTCCTGATTGCATTGCTCTTGTTTTGCACTTGCAGGTGATTAAAATTTCAAGAGAGCACATTATTTGGCACTGTTAACAGGTGCCACACTCAGCACACAAGACAAACATATCGCACAGTGCAACACATTCAGAGATACACACAGAAGAACATGGTCATGAGCACTTTTACACACATATGTGTATGTGCAGAGACACACAAACTACTCTCTCTCTCTCTCTCGCTCTCTCTCTCTCTCTCTCTCTCTCTCTCTCTCTCTCTGTCTCTCCAGCCAGTGAATTGTAACGGGCCATTATATGCTGCGCTTTGTGTTTCTTTAACCTTTCATCCATAACCTTTCATTTGCTTTCTTTTTAGAATCCAAAAATGTACTTACTCAGACAAAGGTGCATGTCAATAAATCTATTCCTCTCGAGGGAAACTGCCCTTAGCATTCCTGCAGTTCTTTGACTACAAGACAGGATTTAAAGTTTCAATCTTACAGCCAATAATAGACATCTTTCTTGTGTATGCAAACATTGAGTGTAGAGAGACACATTTTCCTTCAGCACCCTCATAATAATAATAATGACACATTTCTGTATGTCAAGGTTAATATTCCCAAGAATCTAAAAGTATGACTAATTACTGTAAACCATTTGACATGGGTTTAAACCAACTTTTGGGGTGCTCAACAATAATATAAAAAAGGGAAACACATAAGGATGATGCACAGGAATTGAGCTGGGATTTCCTATCCATCACTTTCGCAAGGTGGGCAGCACATGGTAGTTTATCAGAAACTGGCTCCTTGACAAGTCTGGGAGGGACTGCTATTGGTACTCCTGTTAGTGAAATGACAGCAAGCAGAGAGCGTGTGATGTGGTCTGTTCCAGAACAGTTGAGTGGCTGACCCCACTGAGGCAAAAAAATGTGCGTGTGTGCGCGTGTGTGCGCGTGTGTGCATGTGTGTGCGTGTGTGTGCGTGTTTGTGTGTGTGCATGCATACGTGTGTGTGTGCATGTGCGTGTGGGTGTGTATCGCCCTGTATTGACAAGGGGCCTGGGAAAATCTGCAACTGTTACTTGAGAGGGATTGCAGGGAGATCCGAGCTGTCAGTGACAGTGTACTTCTTAGTGAGTGTCTATCTATCTATCTATCTATCTACCTAAAACAGCAGAAAAAGCAGGACAGATAAACGATGGTCTGGCAGAAGGATAAATATTTCGTCATAGATGACATCTGTGTGTTCTAAAGGATTTTGCCTCAAGGATCAAACCTTAATCACTGGTGACAGAGAAGCTTCTCAGACTAGTAGAAAACTAGCAGGAGGCTCACATCCCAAAATTTCAGAGGCATTCTGATTTAGACATCAGAGTATGCAGCATCCTCAATAATGCAGCCCACTAATAGAGGATGTCCTGAATGATGACAAGAAGAAATGTAACAACTTGGTCTGAGTTAGTCAATGAGGGATATATGAAGAAGATAAAGTGTTGTTCACTTCATGCACTGCTATATTTTTCCATTTGAGAGGGGACTTTTCTGTGTGGTGTTTCCATGTTCTCCTCTTGTCTGCGTGGGTTTTCTCCAGGTTCTCAGGTTTCGTCTCATAGTCCAAAAACATGCAGCAGGTTAATTGGAAATATTGGGAAAATTCCCTGAATGAGAGAGTGAATGGTTGTCTCTCTGTATATGTGGCCATGTAACTGACTAGCAATCAGTCCAGGGTGTACACTGCCTCTTGCCCGATGGCAGCCTGGATAGGCTCCAGCATCCCCAATGACCCTTGTAGGATAAGTGATAGAAAATGTATGTATGGATGTATATATATACATATACAGTACATATTATATGCAGATACAATATATTATTCATTTTCCATTGAGATTTTAGCAAGAAATCATTTTTCTCCTTTTTCAGCATGAATGTTCTGTGGATTTTGTTTTGGAAAAATTACATAATTTGATTTTTGTTTATGAGTCAAGTACAAAAGCAACTTTCACTTAATGCAGGAGACTCTGTTGTAAAGTTTTTGACAAATGTAAAGAAATTCATAGAACCCAAGGGACAGAGCTGGAAACTTTGCTCGTTTGGTAGTTTACACGTCTTAAGATTGTCGATGTAAGGCTGTTTTGTGTAAGACTCTTTTGACTTATAGTGGTCAAGAATTGTCAAAAAGACACCTGAAGATTGTCAAAATATATCATTTTGTAATGATACACCTAATAAGACATTTCTTGAATTCATCTAACATGCATTTTTTTTGTAACTGAACGAATGGATCTCTGGACCAAAATCTTAACATCAGAACACCTGAGGTGGTGGATTCAGCTAATTCAGACACCCTCTGATAACCTTTTAAATTAAATGATCCCTGTGTCCCTCTCTCTCCCTGTTTATTTGTGTCTCTTTTTCTCAGCCTCTCCCTCTCTTTCTTTCTTTCTCTTTTTCTCAGCCAACACACACACACACACACACACACACACACACACACACACACACACACACACACACACACACACACAGCCCCAGGTCCTAACCAGCTGCTTTGTCTTCCACAGAGCCACAGTACTCGACCACGACACCTGTCATTCTCCCACGACTGAGAGACACAGAGGGAGAGCTTTACATTTTCACTTTGACAACAAATACTGTAATATTTTAGGTTGTGATGCTGAGTTAATTTAATTTATAAAGTGCATTAAAAAGTTTTCCCTCAATCTTTAAAAGGAATTCAAAGTAAGATTTAATCATTCTAAGAGTCATTAACTGCAGATTGAAACGCAAGCGCTGCCTTTTATTGCTTAATATGTCAAGGCCTTTGTTTTATTTGTGTTCTCATGTGCTGATTATGTAATTAGCTCCTACATTCGACATAAAATGGACAGACATGGCATGTGCTTTGTACAAACCAGCCAAGCATGTGTTTGTACAGGGATTTCCAACATATGCACATCTGCCCCTTAGTGTTTTTCCTCAAATGACGTGAAGTGAAACTAAACAGCCTTTTTGAAAAATTGCCCAGACATTTTTTGCAGATTTAAACCTATCTGAAGGGGCTTAGAATTTTTGTGATGTCTCCATCTCATGCAGAAACTCTACTATAAATAGAATGATCGCAAAGTCGCTGCATCTGATTGAAAACAAACAAAAAAAACAGAAAAAAAGGAGTGTCTGATTTCCTCTCAGTGTTTTTATATGTATCCTGAACATTTAGATCAGAAGTATGCACAAAATCAGCAACATACTCCAGATAATACATGCTATCTGAGAAAATTTCGTAGGTTGCAGCAACTGTAACAGGATGCAGATAAGATACAGTGTGATGTGGTTTTTCTCCTGTTTGGTCATTAAACGTCTGTACATTCTTTGCTATCCTCAAAGAAATTGAAGAAGCAACAAGATAGCTGCTCTATTTTCACCCCAGAAACTTTAAACTGCTGATAAAGATCAATGGCACTTCTGATGATATAAATTCTGTGCTGCTAGTTCGTATTGATCTGACTGTAATGCTTTTGGCTCTCAGGATGGCAGATCGGGCAAAAAAACTTTAGCAAATGGGGAAAAATATAAAGATTAATGTGGTAAGCCTACTCATCTATAGTTCTGATAAACAATTCTTCAAGGGAAATATTCATAGCTGCAGGAAATATGGGCCTCAGAGGGGACTGTCGAAGAACCATCTTTTAAAATAGTTTGTTTACATTGTCGTTATCAGACGTATTCATATTAACTGAATGATAAATCATTTGTCAGGTGTGTTTGAAATAAAGTATTGCAAACATTCTATGTTTATTTCTTTAAATACTTAATAAGAATCAAGAGGTCCTGAATTGTTAAACAGTTAGGAGGATTTTTTGATATTGGTAGTGATGCAAAGCACATTGGTGTTATCTTAATAATGATACACATATTTATAGAGCATTATTCATCAAAGTAACATACAAAATTGGGGGGATAAGAGTAGGATGCAAATAAAATAAAAATTTGCAATCTATATCCATTCATTCTACCCATCTTGCAGTGAGGGACGCAATGTGGCTAGAGGGTTCCAATTAACCTACTACATGTTTGTAGACTGGTAGGAAACCATGAGACCTGTAAGGAGCCCACTCAGACATAGTGAGAAAATGAAAACAGCAACCAGAAAGAATCCTTGTCAGGATGGAATCAGGTACCTTCTTACTGTGAGGTGGATGCATTAACCACTGCGCCAGCATGCCACCAAAAAAAAAACAATAAGAAAAAAAAAAAACAGAAACCAAACTGAACTGTACTGAATTGAACAAAACCACATCAAACTGATTTTTTTTTTTTTATTTTCAAATGCTTACCAGGCATTATGTAGTTCAGAAATAATACATACAGTGTCTATACACACAATGTATGCACACACATTTTGATACACCCACCCATGCTTTGATATTTTCAGCATAGCAGTTTTTTATTGGCAGGAATTTGAAAACTATGACTGGCTAAAATGTTACACTAACATTATCTAATTATGACTCCCTGGCATGATATGAGGCTATTTATCTGCAATTGGATAAGTTAATTTGCAGCAATTACCCAATCATTTGCACACAATGCTGAAGGAGAAACTGTAGTAGAGTGGCTGCACCTGGATATGCTCAAGACCTGAGCAAGCCAACTTCCCAGCACGTACACATACCTGAAAACACATCTGAATAGCAACCAGTGATGTAGTCATCACAGACATCACCTCCCCCAGCAACTCTCTTCTCGTCTTCCGTTCGATTTTTAAACTCATCCAGTCATTATCCAGTATTTGATATTCACTGTATTCTATTTGATGTAATAGGTTGAGTTTCCCCTAATTGGGGCTGAATAATACCCGGAAATTTACGTGCACTGCCCTTTCCCCACCACCTCCCTCATGTCACTGCAGCTGCAGCACAGTTTCTGGTTTCATCCCACCAGTGGTTTTTGAAGGTTCCATTTCTCTTGACTGGAAAAGGCCCCTGTTGAGTTGTCAGGCTTATTGCTCAAGGTGTGCACTGGGTTTCAGGAGGGCCCGTGCTGACACATTCATAAATATGACACCTTGTTTTGTCCTTCTGGCGTCTTTTTGGTTGGTGACGGCCTTTGAATTGGAAACAGGTAAGCTAATAGGGCTGCGTCTGATGCATGGGAACGATGGGCTTTGGTAGAAGGTAGGGTGGCCCCAGGCGACACATGACAGGCAGATAATGACTGTATAGCTGTCAAGTCAAGGATACCTGTCTGCCGGTAAATACAGATTTGCCTTTTTGACATAATTTTTCCACCTCCTGGAAGATCAACTGAATTCAGCTTTCACACTCTTTCAGAAGAGCTATCACACATATTCTGCCACACAACATACATGCACAGGTAATTGCATATACTAAGACACATACACAAATTTTGTCAGAGTATATGGATATATACAGACCAACCATAACACTCATATGCACACTCACAAATGCAGGTAGGAACACGAACAAAAACACTCCAAATGTACAACCTTATAATTGATTGAAAAGGAATGGATTTTTCTGCAAAATGTCCTGTGTTCCTACATAATGTTGGATGTTTGGGAATGCAGGGAACAACTTAATAGGACTATGCATTCAAACAAAGATGATAGAGAATGTGTGTGTGTGTGTGTGTGTGTGTGTGTGGGGGTGAGAGTGTGTGTGTGTGTGTGTGTGGTGTACACATGAAAGTGTGTCCATGCATCAGTGTGTGAGTGGCAGGCTGGCTGAGGCCTGTGTTTTGCATGTTGCCCCAGGGAATGCAGGTGAAAGCAATCTTGGTCTGTGAAAGCCGACGAGATGCGCCTTTTTGCACCGAGAGAGCTGGTGAGCTGATTTCTTTTTGATAGGCTCAAGCCCCCACCTCCACCCCAACCAAACCCCAACATCACTGTCAAGCTAGGCCAAGGGACCAGATATTTACGAGGTAGCTGTATTTACTACTCTCATCCATAAAGTGAACATATATGCTCGGATCTCAGCATTCACAAGACACTCCTCCAGTTTGTTAAAACCCTTTCCTGCATACCCCTTTTACTTCTATCCACCAGTTAATCCCTCTCACTCCCCCTGTTTCTTTCCACAGCTGTCCAGAAGCCAGAAGAGCCAAAACATTTGGTGTATGGATGAAATGATGAAACACAGCCTAAATATACCAAATTTGTTTGCTATTCAGTTACATTCCCTACATGAATGATTAGCAACAAATCATCTTGGATTTTAATTGAGAGGTATTTATGGCTTGATGTGTGTGCTGGGAAGCAGTGAGCATTAGGCCTAATCTCATAATAGACAAATTGTATTTTTTCGCCTATGGATCGAGCATTGGCTGTAATACAAAACAAAAGTCACTCCAGTGAACAGTGGGCAGTGTTCCATAAGCATGTGAATGGAACTTATTAGGCTATGTTTGTTGTTATCGTCTTGGATTTGTGATTGGGAATAAATGCTGATCAGTTTAGAGCTTAGTACTGTAATCACAGCTTTGGGTAAATGATTATAGCTGTAATCAAACTGGGGATATTGTGCTTTAATGTGTGGTCTGTTGATATTTAGATCCAGGTGCATTCTATGCCAATGCACCAGTCAAATTGGCATTTTGTATGTTATGGTTTCTGAACCATCTGTGTATTGAATGATATGTGGGTTTTGTACAGTCCCTTGGACTAATCCCAAACATGCATTAGAAGCTCCACCCTACATTGTGAACATATTAGTGTGAATACAAAAGTAAGGGTAACAAAAAGACAGACATGTAGACAGAAAGGTAATTGTATTCACATGCTTCACAACAGTTGGCCTCAGATTTACAAACATGATACCACACCTTTGAGGGTTTTCATCACAATTTCAGCCGAGACACAAGGCATGCCACATAAGACTTTTTCCAAGTGGAGGCAGATCTTAGAGAACCCACTCGATCTACATATTCTAATCTATATCAACCTTTAGTTGTGTCCAGCCTAAGCCAATGGAGACATGTTTTTAGCAATGTTTGCAAACCCTGGTTTGATCATAAACATCCATCTGAGTGACAAGGGCCCCCTTTGATTCAAACCTCTGATTCAGATTTTAAAAATCAAAGTGGTGATTTGTGGCTAGTCGATCACAGGCATACCTGGAGAGATACAGTATACAGCCAGAGACTTTGGCTAACATATTGCATGTTTTTTGAGATCGAGAGGAAACAGGAGAACCCCGAGAGAACCCACACAGTCGCAGAGAGAACATTTAAGCTCCACTGACAAAGACCCCTTTCTGCCAGGTGGTCGTCCAAACTAGTGCACCATCAAGTTGGCCCATGGGGAATTTGTAATCTTGGAAATGTCCTGTTTGAAGTATGCTGTAACACTTTAATTAGAGAACTTTAAAGGGCTCAGTATGGTGAAATGTTTCAAAGGTTCATCTCAAATAGGAGCCTGCTACGTTTTTCTGCTTTTTTTTTCACTTCCATTTAACCATCACTCAAAACATCTCATTGCATCAAACACAACTTGAGGAGGAACTTCTCTCTTTTTTGGGGGTTAAAGTGTCAAAAACATCAGGAGAAGCAGCAGAGGTATGCCTGTGCAGAAGAAAATACACTGAGACAAAAAAAAGAAAAACTGAAAACCATATTGTACAACAACAATCATGACTTATACCCCTTAAACTTATATTGGTCTGGTCTTGGTCCATTAAGACTGACAAACTTTACAGTTTAATTCTAACATTTACAGCAGTCCGTCAGTCATCTTGCTGGCCAGCCATTCTTACGATATCAGCCCTTCTTGCCGGCCCGCTAGCTAAAATGGAAATGTGTGTTAGTGCAAGAACGTTGGGGGACTTAGCCTTCACACTGCTGAGATAAAGTACCAGGCCTAAGCCTTGCCTCCTGAAATGACACATCCCTCCTACCTTCCTTTTCCTGTACAATGGCCATAATATTGTGTTTCTATGCTGAGCCTGTAACCTTTGATTAAATTAGTCCAGTATTGCCTGGGTCCTTTTCTAAACTGTAGGCACCAGAGAGCTACTTAACAGACCCTGTCCCTTAGAGGAAAGAAACTGCTTGAGCTTACAAGTGTACGACCACAAAAATATCAAACCTCTCTCACTCAAATCTCTTTTTCTATCCCTCACTCTCTCTTTTTCATTTCTTTCTTTTTAAACCTCTGTTTCCACATTTATGCCCTCTTTCCTAGTTTCTCTTCAAGTTGTTCTACGTGAATGTGTGTTTGTATGTAGGTCTGGCGCTAAGTCGATCCATCAAACTCTGTCACTGGAGGTGAACCTGTATTATAAGATGTCAAGGAATGTGCAAAATTACATTTTGTTGTTATTTTTCAGATCCATGAACTACTGTTGCTGCAGACTGAATGATAGCTTAAAAGAACAAATAAAAATAGAATTTTATTTCAAGACAGCAGGATTAATGTTGAAACCAAAAGAGACACAGCGGAAGTCAAATGCTGATCACCAGACCTTTGATACATGAACTGGCACATATCATCCTACATACTAACATAGTATGTAATTTATTGTAGCATCTACAGTTTTTCCCTCAGATGCCACAGTTTCATCTCCTTTATGTTTACAAACCAAACACATATACAGACCGAATATCAATTAGTTCTGGATATTTCACTTTTGTACTTCAGAAGAAAAGTGCTGTCCAATTTGTTTTCAATGAACAGTACCCTCATCTATCCAGTTTATGCTGTGAAGCAAATCTGTGCAAAAACCGTGGCCTGAGGTGACAAATATAGTTGATATTGCCTGTAATGTTTAATTTGGATAGTCTCGAATTTTCATGTGTCCTGATTCATTAACATGTTAATATTGCAACAATGCTTGATTTGTCTCATTACTATTTTCCCCAAGTTTATTCATGCAGTGTTTAAAATGTCAGCATGGTATTTATCAGAATTTCATTCTTTTGAAGGAACTCAAAGTGAAGATTTCTTGTTAATAAGCATAAAAAAAATCCTCCATAATCCAAGTAATTTTTATGGATGTGTTTTTAGAGTGATCACTCCTTAAATCCCTTTTAATTGCTTTTCTGTTACAAAAATGGTCGAGTGTGATTCTGTAAAAAAAGTTAATTGTGGATCTGTGGTTTGTGGTGCTTTTTACATGTGTGACTAGATATGTTCTTTGAAATTAAAATCAAAAATTTAAACATGGTGTACAAATAAATGACTTGCAGCCAGTGCAACAGTCTCTAAGTGAAATCAATCACCCTCTCAAACCGCAGAGGTTTAAGGCTAATAATAAAACATGGCTCTGAGTGGTGAGAGGATTCACTCATTTAAAGATGGTGGGAAACATGCAGAGGTGAAAAACAAGTTAGTCAAACAGTGAAACTGCAATCCGAAATATCTCGCGGAGCAGATCATTCCACAAATGGAAAAGCGTGACATTCACACATCGACAATGGTCGAGAGCACAAATGTCTTTCATTGACATATTCAGAGATAATCATTTTATAGGCTCCATATGCTGAACGATAGACCTCAAGAAATTACTGCTTAATGCCCGAAACCTTGAATCTGCATTTTAAATAAGTCAAAATTACCTTGGTAAATTATGAATCTGTAGTTTGATACTTCACAGAAAGTTTCCAGGTAATTAAACAAACAAAAACATTCTGAAGAAGCACACTGTTTAAACAAACAAAAACATTATGAAGAAGCACACTGTTACTTATTGCCTAATATCTACTGCTATTGCAATGCTGTTGTGTGTATTATACCCTCATCTAAAATCCGTAAGTGTGTGTGTGTATGTGTGTGTCTGTCATTGCACATACCAGGGAGCGAGGTAGAGTGAGATGGAGAACCACCTGCTTACCGATCCCTAATGGGAGTACAATGCACCTGGGTTTGTGGGTTCGCAGACACACACACACACACACACACACACACACACACACACACACACACACACACACACACACACACACACACAAACACACAGCCATGTCATATTTAATGTCAGGGGGCATTTGAGTTGAGACATGGAATACCACAGC
>CAAKHD010014313.1:150498-173276 GCA_901007705.1 Fistularia tabacaria
CCTGGGTTTGTGGGTTCGCAGACACACACACACACACACACACACACACACACACACACACACACACACACACACACAAACACACAGCCATGTCATATTTAATGTCAGGGGGCATTTGAGTTGAGACATGGAATACCACAGCATGACAAGGTGGAGTTGGCTTTTTTGGTGACATTACAATACTTAAGGATATCTGCCATGTGTGTGCCAATATATATATGTAGATTTATGTATGCACATGAATGTGTGTGTGTTTTTAAGACTGTCTGTGTTTATGTGCATCTGTGTCTTTTTCCATGCCCACACTTTTTCACATATGTCAACAATAAAAGCCACATGGGAGGCCATTGAGAGGTGCAGCAGCTGTGGAATATGTTATTCAAATGGTGTGTGACTGTCTGTCTCTGAATATGAGTGTGTTAGTGTGATCATCTGTTTGTAGGCATCAATGGCACTGATATGTCTCTGTGGGGAGCTTATGGCATGTCACTTACCTCTCTACATTTACTGTAGTGTAATGAGTGACTAAGCTCTTCTGGATGAAAAAAATTGATTGTTATTAAAAATGATAATAATGTCATTAACATATTAGCTAGTTTATAACCATTAAGAGCTTTCCAAAGCATTGTCAGCAAAGATAAAGTTTGCCAGAGCCGACAGAAATGCAATGTGTCCCCACTGAAACTAGAAAGTAATTGTTCCTTTGATTACTTTTTTTCCGGCAAATTTAGAGTGGAAATCATCAATGTCTCTGTTAATGTTTTTTGGGACATTAATGTGTGACAAGTATAGGTCAGTGTGTAACAATGAAATAGAAATTATGTCCCTTACTAGAACATTCTTTACAACCAATGTGTAGGTGCATGCATATTTCATTATCGATAGAAAGTAATTCCTGGCAGGAACACTTTGCTCTCTTTTCCCTTTTTGGCAAGTTTACCCCCACATTTGTCTTTAGTCTTTTACTGTGAGAAGTGCCTTTTTTAGGATAAAATTAGCACAGCCTAGTTTCGCTCCTGCAGAAATTAGTATATGTTTGTGTGCATGCCGTGTGTTTCCATGTGCACACTTGGCTCCCTTGCCCGTTCATAGCCTTTGCGACACAGGCCAGGGCTGTGTGGCAGCCCCAGGGCCACCATTGTTCCCGGTCTGCACAGCCCAGTGGCCACAGATGTTCCTTGTTTGATACTGTGTTCCTCACACATACTCCCCACTCCCCTATATGTGTGGGTGGCCAAGCAGGGTGCCCTGTTGCACGCCACACTTGCACACTATTGGCCGCCTGGTTCCTGCACATGACACTGGAAGAGGGAAGCCATTGCGTCTACAGTTTTAATCCTGCCACCATGCATAATGGAACAGAAGTAGCCCCAAGTGGAGAAGGACGCTTTGCATGAGGAGGTGTTCATAAAACGATCATGGGAAAATGGGGTGCAAGAGGATAGGAGGGTAGCAGAAGCACAGTGTTGTTAAAAGCACCTCAAGGAAGAGAAAAAAAACAACAACTTGACAATTGACATCTCTCCTCAGTTGTGCTTCCATGTCGTGTGCATACGTGTGTATGCATTGCATGTGATGCATAAGAGGGGATTGATCTGGTGGCTTAGTGCAACAAACAGGCCATTGAAATTAACGAAAGATGCAACATCGAACGCAACAGACCTTGGCATCAAACCTAAGGCAAAACTACACTCATAGAGAACCAGAGGTACACTGGTTTCTAGGCATGAATGTGAGAAACAAGACAAATAAGCACATTTAACTGTAAATATATACTCACCTAAAGACATTTTGGATATCTTTAGCCCAAAATGCTGATCTCATGTCACAATGGTGAAAAATATAGACTCTCATCTTCTACCACCTATTTGATTTAATGTCCGTTGTTTAACTTTTCGCTCTACAGGTTAGGGAAATGTAGATAACGTGGCTCAGACATGGAATGTTAATTTATATTTCTTTCCTCAGGCTCCGATGTATTCTTTAAGTTTGGCCTTATCACCTATGGTCTTTCAGCCTGCTTGCTTCAAGTTTTCAAGGTAGATAGCAGACAGAAATTATACAATTGTATGTTTTTTATACAGCTGCTTCTTTTACTTAACAACACATCTTAGACCACAGTTAGCTAATTCAGTGATTCTGTCATGCAGTAAACATATCATTGGTAACTTCTTTGTCTGAAAGTGGCATATAAAAAACATGCTTCACCAGTTTGGTTAAATCGTAAAAGCCATCAACCCGTCACTTCAAAATTAAAAGGCATACCACAAAGAACAAATAAAGTGGACCTTTATGACTGCAGTGATTTATGAGAAATAACGGTGATGCCCTAAAAACTACAGACAGTTTTTTGCTTTTTATTGATGATCCTGTCATGGGACCATATATGTTTCAACAGCTTACCCAGAATCAGGGCCAAAATTTGCTTAGAAACTGACGGTAGGTAAGGTACAGATAACAGTAGATTGGGGGTAAATAGTGAATGATGAATCTTAACCAGTCATATATAATGCTTTTCATTTATGCTCAATGAATGCAAATCAGTAAAGTGTAAGGCTGTGCCATAAAACAGGAAATTAGACAAATGACTACACATTCAGTAATTTGATTGGAGCACAGAAGTAACAAATCGGATACTTGGGGAAGGGATGCCATTTTCTGTTGCTGTAAGACGCGGCCAAGTCTTAATCAAAATCCCACACAGGAAGAACACTTGAGTAGTTTAATCAAAGTTCAGCCTACTCTGTATTAATAATAGAGCAGAGTGCTGAAATGGAGTTTTACTTATTCAAGACTGCACTTATTCGCCTCATATACCTTTACTGTACAATAGGTTTGGGGTGTGGCAGATGAAGGAATACAGTAAATGCTTGAAACACTTGTTTTCTCACCTGTCACTTGTGTACATACAACTGAAAACTGCACTGTGAATCATAGCATGCAGCTTCAAATGTAAAAACAATAAATTCAGATCAATTAACCAATTTTTTAAACAGTGTTCAGATTGTGAAGTTTGGGGCCAAAATAATTTTGGTAATAATGGGCTTATAAGAGATCATCTAACATTGACTTAGGAATTTATGTGCTCTCCAAGAAAAAATATCCAAAGTGATTTTCAGTTGACAAGTCACTGTTGTTAAATTCCACTGACAGAGGCTAACATAATAAACCACCACAAAGAAGGATTATTGATGGAAATCTTCATGAAATGTGATGTTGAGTTTGAACATGATCAACTATGCCTAAAGATCAATTCTACTCACTTTTCTTTCTTTAATATGATAAAACTATGATGTTCATAGTAACATTATATAATCTCTATCGGTATATCATGATAGCATTTTATTGAAGCCTCTATTTGCAATTGAATTAAAAAAATGATCCACAAATCTCGTTGTCGAATAAATCAAATTTTGATGCATTAAGTGTGGGAACCATTATGTTGTAGGTGTTGAGATGACGAAATAACTACAAATAATTTTAGTAAAGAAAATACGATTGCATTTCAGAATTATCAACAGTCTGTTGCAATTCTTTATTTTATTTATTTTAGCAGTTTTTCTTCCCTTAGCTGGCTATCAGTTGGTTTCACTTATTTTCCCAGAAACACAACACATAATAATATCAACCGTCCCACCTGCCTTCACCTGATTCCCTCCAACCTCCTCACTGCTGCTCCAGTAGAGATCATTGGACACCTCAGAACATCACACCTGTCTTCCCCAGGGCAATGTGGCTTGGGAAAATATCTGAGGTAAGCTTCACTTTCTCTCTTTCCACTGTCTCTGGAGGTGATGTGCACATATTTTGGAATGTTGGATGACCCCTGCATGATGGAAAAGGAATGTGTTTTACAATCTTGTTTTCTGAAGATTGCAGAATGGTGGATGTTAAAGATAACCTGACCTCCAAATTGTTGCCATTTCTAAATGAATGACCAACATGTTACTGTAAAACCAAAACAAGTTTTGAGATGTGTGATGGCCACATTTTCAAAATCATGTGTCTGCATTTTCTTCGAAGATTATCGCAACTGAAAGTGTGAAAATTAGGTTTTATTTCTTGAGGCTGATAATTCCCTTAAGACAACAGGCAAAATAAAGGAATTTATAAGAATGCAAGTACTGTCTCGATTGAAGTTTTTTTTTCCTACAAAGCCATGTCTGGTCATGTCACTCTTGGTCTCAGATGTAGCAACCTAAAGGCAAAACATGCAGGCGTTACATTGGATTATTGAAGAGAACCCGATCAGACAATAGCTTGTACTGATATAGTGGGACAGAGATTTATGCAGTGACAGCAACAATGGACATGTGTGGTGTGGAGATAGGCAGGCATTGGCTAATTAGCTCAGTGGGAACACCCTATTGTCTAGGGTTTGGGACAACTACACCTAAATGGCACCTCACTTGTAGATTGTTATGCTGCAGCTGGGGTCCAATGTGGCTGGGCCATTGTTGGGCTAAATGCTATTAAGTTTTAAGCCTTGCGACACATAAAAGTGAAGCTGGTGTAAATTACGATTCCCCTGCATATAATCCACTTGCTGATGGAAGACATTACAGCATTCTTCTGTCTTGACAACAGATTACGGCAACGGCTTTACCCTATCCTACTTGCGAACAGAAGCCATGGGATTTCTGTTTTTTATCTACCCCATCCCTACTTCATCTTCTTTCTCTCCCTCCCTCCCTAACTCTCTCCTTTTCTGTCCTCCTGTTCTCCCATTGATCTCACAGTGGTATTCAGTATCTGCCAATGGTGCATGCCTGCAGGGGGGGTGCCAAATCCATTATCAGGTAGGACAACAGTTTCCACACTGTTTCACTTACACAGTTTACTGTATAGAAGGAGGATGAGGGGAGACCAGGGAGGCTCAGGCCTGCGATATCTTTTTAAAACCAGATTATAAACCAGTTGCAATATAAATTAAACACTACTGACAATTGACAAAAAAGAGAATATCTCCCTCTACATTGATGGGGTAATCGGGTGGCCCTGCATGAAGTGAATTCATCTTAAATGCTCACAAATGGCGAAAAAGGATTTACCGACACCTTCTCCCTCTACCTTTGTGTTCTCAGCACATGATCAAAATGCACCTGTGCATAAAAACACAAATTCGGCCAAATTAATTCATGTGTGATTTTTGCAATCAGAAATTGTATTACCTGCTCAATTGCCGGTAAGAAAGCACAAGATATTGATTGTCAGAGAGTACCGTCATTTTAATTTTCATTGTTATTATGATTCTTATCATAATTATTATTTTCATGAATTAAAATCTAAAATCTTCTTTACTCTCAGCTTTGAATATCATGTGTTTGGAGTGTATAAGGAAGAAAGAAGAAACATCCTTTTTGTCTAAATGGATATATATCATAGTCTGATGCTGTGGCAATGGGTTGTGCTTGTTGAGACTGGTCATACCAGAAAACACCAATGGCAACTGGCAGCATTTCCTAGTTATCACACACATGTGCGCACACACATCCAAGTGCACTTTGGAGTAACTTGAGGGGCTCTGTAGTAGTAGTAATGGCAAGTGTGCCAGTCTGAGCTTCAGTGTTTCTAATTCCAGGCTAATGCTATCTACCCTGCAGGTCCACTGTCCTTGGCTGTCTGCCTGCTATCTCAGTATTTACTATGCTCCTTTAAGAGCCTTAAAAGAAAAGGGATGGGCGCACAGCAATAAAAAAAGACTGAAAATATTTGAAACATAGGTAAAAATGTCAAAACACATTTTCCTATAACAAAATAAATCATACATAGTCATATGTGAATTTCCTACTAGATATAGCCCATAAACTGCTTTGAAATTATCTATAAAAATATTTATTGCTACTTTCAAGTATTAAGTGTACCATGATTTGGATCACCTCTGACATTTAACCTTTGACCTTTTATTCGTTCCCACACCAACTCTCATTTAGTTATAAAAATGACTTACAGAAAGTTTGGTGGTACTCAAATAAATATACATATGTTTTGAGACGAGGACATTTTTTCAACTAAATGTGTTTATTCCAACATTCACAGTAATATATGTGCACTGTGCACATGAGGATACACGAAAGGCCTTCAGGGTCTGCGGCTTCGTAACATTTTGCCAGAGGCTCTCCCTTTTGAAACCTGAGGCCTAGAGCAGAAGCATACAAATAGATGGGTAGATATGCCTAAGGGAGTCTTTCAGGCTTGAGCATGGTGAACAAACCAGTTCAGCCTGTGCAGCCTGTTGTTTATATTGCGTTTTTCTATGGAGGAGGATAGCTCTTCGACCCTCTGGCCCACCAAGCCTCCTGGCCTAATGGAACATGCCCACAATGACCATGCATTTGCAGGACACATCTATCCACAGACGAACCAGATTATATATTCTTTTGCTTGCATACAGACTGGTGTTAACAAGGCGTGCCAAACTGCACAACTATCAAAGTATGTCATCTATGACACCTCAGGCCTTTTTGAATGCCTCACTCTCCTACCTCTTTTTCTTTGGTTTTGTTCTCTCAAGGAATGCAGAATAAATATGCTCTCCCAACGATTTGAAACATATTGTCATCAGATTCAGCCCCAAGATATATAATTCAAGCAAAGTACCACAGGCATGTTTTAGGGAGAAGCCGTCGTATAAATGTTGTGCTTCAAGTATCATAATTAGAAGGATGTATTTAGACCAGACACATACCCTGTGGAATTTTAACACCTAATTTGAACCATTATTTGGGTCCTCGTGGCCAAAAATCCTCCATGAAATGGATCACAAAGCAACAAACTGATCTCACCGAAATGCACTTGAGTGATGAGAAGAGTAGCATCCAGCATCATCATCATATGAGACATTGAATTCTTATCATGCTGTGTGAGAAGTATATCTTTTGAACTCATGATGTGGTGAGACTACAAGACAAGTTACAGTTACATCAACTGTGGCTCAGTTAGTAGACAATGTGTCCCATGCCAATGTGTCTTTGGGCATGACGCTGAACCCCCTGTTGCTCCCAATGGTCTGGTCAGTGCCTTTCATGACAGCTCTGCTGTCAATGGTGAGTATATCTGTGTGAATGGGTGAATACAGTGTAAAGAACTTTGAAATTTGCGAAGTCATGAAAGTGCTTTATTAGTGCTATAAACAGTTTCAGAAAATTAGCAACATGCCCTCATTTATCAGTAACCACATACATACCCATTTCTGAAAAGGGGTCTGAAACATCAACAAATATAGCTGAGTCATTTACACTTCTGATGTGGTTATAGTCCGTTAGATAAGTTATGATGAATCTGACAAAAGTAAAAAAATATTAAGATCAAATCAAAATCATTATACTAATATCCCTGGGCACAAGTCATGTCTTGAAGATAGAATACTTGGGTTTTATATTTAAAGGTTAATGACCATAGATGTTCATATGCATGCAAGCTTGTGTGGTAACTTTGTATTTGTCTGTATGTGGTTATGTGTGTGTTTTTGTGTTCCTATATGTGTGTATTTATGTGTGCGTGTGTATGTGTGTTTGTGAACTGAAGTGCATATGCGCAAATGTCTGCTCATATGCGCACATATGAGGCAAGACAGATGAGGATGACAGATGTGGGTGTATTCGTGCGTGGGAGGAAGAGGGTGGTTGGGGGAATTCATGTGTACATGATGGAAAAATGTCAAATAGACATGGGAGCACGATGACGGTTCTTTGGGTTTCATCCTTCTCCCCATCACTGCTTTCATACCTCCTTCCCCCACCTTCCTAAAGGCACAAACTCTGCCAGTTGTCACCTTGGAGTATTGCAGGCCCTGCTGAAGCACTCCACTCCTCGGGAGGAGAATGTCAGCCCAGGCTTGGGGCAGTTTTGACAAACAGAGTATATATTGATACATGATAAAGTATGCTAGAAATCACCCGACTGCTGAGGGCTACTATAGTTTTAATATCATCATTTGAATTAACAAGCATTCTGTGGAGAAATAATGAGCTTTCATTATTCAGAACATCATCCTTACCCCGGCGGAGGCTCGCAGGGCTATTAGTGCTTGAGAACTTAATGAAAAGAAGATAAAGAAGGTTTGAGATAAAAGTTTGAATGGCCACACTCGGTAACCAGAGTTAAAATTTAATGCGGCCCCAGTGGATGACGGATGAGCTTCTTATCTGGGGCCTGGGGAATGGGGAGACAAGGGATCCACTTTGGAAGCTGCCATTCTGGCAAAGGTGAAAGATGTGCACCCCTTTGCTTTCTCAGCCAACATGGGTAGACCCCCCCCTATTGCTCAGTGATTCATGTCAAACCATTGATAGCTGAGTGCCCCCTTCTCTGAAAAATTTAGAACAAAAAACAAAAAACAACAACAAAATATTGCTCCATGCATTACCAAATAGATATCCTATTAAATTAACTTGGATTTAACTGCAAAATATGTTTGACTATCATTCTGCCCAAAGATAAGTTTGCCTCACTTCCCTCTTTATAAGCTGTGGCTGCAGCATATTACATAATTAATGATTAGTTATCAACAGGAAAAAGATAATTGATCCCCACTGGAGTTGGTAGTTTAAGCAAAGATAGAAAGGGCTGAAAAAAGTATAATGACTAAAAAAAAAAATCTTCATCTGTTATGTTTTCTCTACCCCATTTCTCAGATCTAAAATCACATTCATGCATGCAAGTGTGCCTTAGGATAAAGTCTCACTCAGCCAACCCTGTGGTGACGCCTTTTCTCCAAAACAAGTGGTGTGTGGTTCATTTCTTGGGAGTACTTTGGCAGCTGTGTATTACATAACTAAAATACAAGTCATCAAAAGATAAAAAATGAATTACGCCACAATATGTTTTTACACTTTTAATAACACAGACTAGTGACACTCGAAATAAGATCCAAAAATCCAAAATAGATTGACCATCTGAAAGACAATCAATTACGAGACAGGTGTAGCAGTCCAGCAACCCGCTGATATGCACACAATGAGGCATGTGCACACCCATAGAAAAAACACACCAGAAAAAAAGACAGCAGCAGCCACTCCTGGAGTCCCTTGCTTGATGCTGTGTTTATCCCAAGGGCCTTAAAGGAAGTATGTTTGCTTGCTGAACCATTCTGAAGTTTCCAACAGACATGTCTAGTTTGCTGCTGTGCTGGGCTTTGCTGTTCTTTCCTGGAGGAGATCTATGTGAATGGGAGGGGAATACATTGATTTGATGAATGAGTACATATTTCTGGGAGTAATGATGGCCAATGTGCACCCTGGTGCGAGGAGTTATTTTTGTGGCTATAACTTTACAACAAAGCCTTCAGCTTTGTAGACTGTGATGATCACAATTTAGTGAAAGAGGAGGACAGATGCTACAATCAGCACATTGCTCTTATCCTCAGGATCAGGTTCAGTTAGTATGACATTTGGCATGCACTATTTACACGCAGCACATACATTGCAATAGTCAACATAATTTACTTTTCAATTCTCCACTTTGGCCAATATTTTCCCTTCTAATCAAATTTTCAAAATCGATTTTAATATATTTGAAGCTTAAATTTAATCTTGAAAATACACATTTTTTTGAGCATATTGTATCCAGTGTCAGCAGCATGAACACCATGGCAGAGAGCGTAACTCTTCAACCACTGATATTATGGGAACTATCAGCCTTTGCGTTTTCACCATCGTCATATGAGAGTTTGTTATAGCATACCTTCGCATCAAGACAGCTGCTATTCTCATCTTTCAAGTGCTCTCTCATCTAAACATCTTTCCAAAAATGAAATAAAAAGAAATAAATGACTTATTCCATGATGGGACTACAAAGTCTCAGCTTGATCGTATTACAGCTTGACACAAGCCTGAGAAAGGGGAGTGACAATAAAAGTTAACCCAGACACAACGTTTGGGTTTTTACAGCATCTTCCTTGAGCTCAGGTGACTTAACTTCAGGCTGTTTCCATTTAGCAATGTGTTGCACCTTGCTGTATTCCTATATAAGACACATACATATGCTGCCAATGTGCTCTTCAGTTTATAAAACTCCTGAGTTGGCCAATATAATCTGTTTTTAAAATAACCAATTAATACTTCTACTAGGACAATAAACTTTGACATCAAACCCAGAGGTTTTATGGAAAAATAGTAGATATACTTTCAATGCATTTTACTCAGCAATCTTTACTATTCATAGTCATGATGTGGTTAAGACTTCAAAGAAGCCGCTTAATTTTTTTAAGTTCCCATAAAGGCTCTTTATCCATAATGGCAACTCCATTTATGGTGGCTATATAACTTTAATTAAACACACCCATGTGTTGGCTGACACAGGTACTTAACGCAAAACAGCAACAATATGACCTGGTATTACACGTGAGAGATAACTGAAAGACTGGGACTGGGATTCATGTTTTTTGCTGGCATTGTGGATTTTCCCAGAAACATGGGTATTTTATAGGTTAATGCTAGTCCAGTTTGTAATCCTAATGTGTTCATGTGGCTTTTGTGTAAATACTAGGGTACTGAGAAGAATGCTGGTTAATTCACATATCCATGTGTTTTTCACATGTTTCTTTTTTTTCTTTAATAGAGAACTGAACAAATAAAGTAGGTTAAAGTTATTCATTATATAACAAATTACAGATATTGATTTGTAGCCTTGCTTAAAACAGGTGCATGCCATTCTCTTAACATTTTTATTATTCGGAAAAAAAGACACTTCCTTTCTGTATTCTGATGTTTTTTTTTGTTGAAAGTTGTTCTTCATATTGTCATAGTTATGAAGTTATGAATCATATGATTCCAAATAAGTGTTCTAAAATAATCCATGGCCATGACATTACTGTCTCTATGACTATTGCAATTTATGGGGCTGGGTAAAGAAGACAAGTGTGTGAGATGGGAAAGAGTGTCTTGTCACTGGCAAGTATTGACACGCACAGAAAGCAGTTAAGTATCATTAAAATGGTTCCCAATTAATATCAATACGATACGAAAGCAGGCAGAATGTTGTTCAGGCTCAGACACGTAAATAACAGGGAAAATTTAAGGTAGACAGGATAAGAAAGGACTGAAAGAGTGCAATAGAGAATGGAATTTGGAAAGTTTATTCTCCTTCTCCCCTAAACAATATAATACAGCAATGTAAAAGCATAACACATAAGTTACCAAAGAGAGAAGTTACTGCTTATACAGTTAAGCATGACTGAGTTGAGGAGACTTCTCACTCAGATAATTCATGGAGTGAGATACTGTCAACTTATTGAGAGTATTTGACCTAATTCCCTCCGGTGTCACAAACAGGTGTTGTTTAAACTTGACCACATCATTGTCACATGGCTTCAGGGAGCATGACAAGAACCTCTACCGACTGTGACAACTTGATTTTTTGTATAGAACCTTTGCAGGTAGTAGAATGTTATCACTGCCTTGTGAGACAATGTGGGGAAATAAACCTTTCATCTGAGAATGAGAAGTATGCAATTCTTCAAAGATCCAAAAGGACACATAAGCCTGCTCTCCAAGTCTTGCTCATAAAGATGGGATCTGTTTTGTCATCTCTATACTTCCGCTTTCCTTCAAAAACCAGGATGCACAGCCCCTGTCTCATCTCTTTCTCAGGATCCCATGCTCATGCCATGTGTTGTTGCTGATCAAAAACACATGGGTTAATTTCTGCAGACAGTCAGTAGACACAACAGCAGACGCAGTCAGACAAATCATGATAAACACATTCTTTAGCTTTTACAGAATTCAGCTTTAAATTAATATTTTATTCAACTGAACATGTAATAAATGGTTCCTCTGATAAGCCTGCATACATCAAGAAATTTGAATATAGATACAACTCAGGCAGGTGATTACGTCACCTGTATAATTTCAATAATGAAATGAAATTAAATGTATAATCTTTTTTTAACAACTCTTGAACAGTATCAGAGCATATCCTACTTGGATAAACCATGACTTAAGATACTAGGCACCCAGAGGTCAGCATGGTTGTCCTTGGAACCACACACTCCTGGTTCGATTCCCGTACTCCTCGTAGCCTGTCACAGTGTTCTTGCACTAACTAATCCCCTGGTGTTGTTCAGCAGCTGTGTTCTGCTTATGGTTCGTCCATGATGAATTATATGCAGTGGTCCAATTTGCTGATATTGGGCTGTATGTATAACTGAATTTAGAAATGTCTAAATATGAAAGATTGGATTAGATATGTTGATTTCAGGTACTTATCTGCTGAATTTTGATCTCTAATTGTTAAAGACTAGGGTGAAAAAATCATCTCATTGATGTCATAAAAGATATAGTCGAGGGATGTTAGGAATAAGAACATTGTGGGACAGCAAAGTTTTTGGGATTGATCTTTTTGATTTTATGAAATTATTACATTTGATGATAATTATGAGCTGCAATTGTGACAAAGATGACTGACATTTGATGATGACATTTTTTAAATTTGTGTGCATTTTAAACCTAGGCCATAATCTATAAAAATGTATGTAAATGAAAACTACTAAGACTGAGTGTGTTTGAAAACCCACACAAAGACACACAGATACATACATACATTCATACATACATTGTACGTATCCACTTACATACATAAATCTGTCTTTGCATTTTGAAATTTTTCCAATTATTTTTCAATTCTTCTTTGATGGTTGTTTTAACAACAATTCCCAAGTCTCCAACTTGACCTAGACACCACAAAGGTTTGAAATAAGAACCAAATCAATAATTATTCAAATTTAATTTGTATATAAACAGTGACAGCAACTGTTGTAATATCTGATTCCTGTAAATAATACTCAATTAATACATAATTGGGGTGTATTCTTGCTAGCCTTCAGGCTTTACTGGAACCATGGCTTGTATTTACACATCTGACAGTTGAGAGGGAGAGAGAGAGAGATAAATAAAATGAGAGAGAGAGCGGGAGCGACAGAGAGAGATAGCGGGAGAGAGAATGCAAGTTGACGAGGAAGAGTGAAATGGCAGTATGCTGCCGTGATCCTCTGTAGACCAAGATTCACAAGACACACACTAGAGTAAAGAAGCAGAAATGCAAATGAGAATGTCCATCCATCCAAAGCTTTTACACATGTGAACTTTAAATACCACCCACCCGGCTCCTTCACACTGCGGTCTATCAGTGCCTGTCTTAAGAAAGGCCAGTGGACTGAACTCTTAAGTCATTGATTATATGATTATACCGGCTTTGTACGTAATACTACGTCCACTTGCATGTCTCATGAGGAGCTAAATGTTTTTTCAGGACTATGATGGACTGTGAAGGGTCAGAATGTGTGGGTGTGTTGTCTTACATGTTTATAGGTTTTATTAGCTACTGTTCCGCTCTTCTAGTATCCTGCCAGTAATGTGAGAAAGACATACACTTGATCTGCTCTGTCTGAACTTCTACCCCCAGACCGCCATATGAGGGCATTCTATTTTGACTGTCGTCAGATATAGTTCCCTTTTTCCTGTTGGGGGGGAGCAAATGCAAATGACAAAAAGTGAAAAAAGTTACTCTGCTGCAGACCCCGATGCTACAGTAGGCAAGCAATAAAAGAATACATGAATAAAAAGAAAATAACAGTAAAAAAAAAGGTATTACGGTTTGAATATTCTATGCTGATAATCACAAGATGTTTGTTTTTGATGAAGTTTTGAATATCAACAACCAGGTCAAGGCTGGCTATCAGACATGATTTTTTTCCAAATAGGTCAGGATATTACCAGGTTACCCCCCCTACACACACACCTCCACTCTGCCACCCATTGTCATTCGCACCTCTATTGCACTACAATTCGCAATTGAGATAATGTGTAAATTTGTAAAAAGTCCTAACTAGTACGAGTAAAAGTTTACGAATTCGGTATAAGTACTATAAAGGGAAATATACTAATTGTCCCAAAGTGAAAAACAACAAGAAAATAACTCCTTTGCTGTGACAATATTTGGTCTAATTTAAACCAAGTCCGCATGTTTTAAGGTCCTTCTGATCCATTGTAACTGGGGGTGCAGTAAACACAACAGACAAAATCCAAGGTTTCTGAGCGAAAGACTCACTTAAACCATAGTTTTGTTCAGCTGACGGCCCCAAGTAACACACAACTTTACCCTTACATTGTATAGAAACTATTGTTGTCTTTGAATGTTAAGATTTGAACTGTTAAACTTCTCTGTCATTGCCCATTATTCTCCTATTGTGTGTGATCTGCCCAGTGTGCTGACAGAAAGGACACAAATCATCAGATGAGGAGAATAACAAAATAAGCCAGTTCCAAAACACACACAGGCACATTGACACACACACCACACACACACACATACACAAACACACACACACACACACACACACACACACACACACACACACACACTCTGCAGGTGAGTCCACTAGTAACTATCTAGAAAAAGGACAGAAAAAAGCTGTATAACAAGACATAAAACACCAGTATTCTCTTAAACACGCATGCATCTTAGAGTTTATAGCAGCGTAAATGTATAGCCGCACACTATTTGACAATCTCTTAATCGTTTCTCCTCTTAATCTAAACTTTAACTTCAACATAGAATGATTACAATCAATATTATGTGCATGTATGTATGAATGTATGTATGTACGTATGTTGCATCTGTGAGGTTTCTAAGTCATCAAGGTCATTGTCAAAATATGGACAAAGTTTCTTTCCTCAAATTCTTTCCTTGATGATGTTAGATTTTTGCCGCCTCCCATTTGCCTGTTACATAATAGTCCATATATTACAATGTTTATTCAGCTGAGTGTGTGAATACATGCATGCATGCACCAGCACCCGATCTTGATCTGAAAAGGCCTGCCAAATCCAGTGAAACAGAAATTATTTAAAATAAAAGGTGCCCCGCTTGCAGTCACAGTGGAATGTGACAGAAGGCAGTGGCAACTTGACAGTCCGGTTTTGCGTTGGTGTGTGACAAGCCAGACCCAAAGGTCACTGACTTCAAAGACTTGAAGCAGCTTCAAAACAGTACTAGAAAATCATGACGGACACATATTTGTGCAAGTGTCTATCCAGTGTGTTGTATATATTACTGTGTGAAGCATTGCTGAAAACGAAAATGAAAATCTGTCGAAAGGGCTGTTGTTTTAGACTTTCAGGTAAAAACATTGATGAGAAGACATTAATTGAAGGTCGTGGCTAAATGTTATTCAAGGATTCATGATTTGCAGGCATTTTGTCAAAGTTGCAAGATTATTGAATTATTGAAATAAATGAGAGCTAGGATGTAGTTGGTATCCAGTGGTCGACACTGGTTTGGTGTGAATGGAATTTACCATCAGAGAATGTATCTGTGTGTTTGTGTATAATGTCGGTTTTGTAAAGGGGGTCATTCTTTACAGACAGTCTTAATTGATACATGTGTTAGCACTGGCTTTTGCTGCTCATGTTCAAAACTCTGCAAAGTCAGATTTAACTTGGGCAAAATTTACATTTTTTTGAAGGACTCTGAAAAATTAATTTTGCAAGCCTGACACAAATAAACAGCTCTTGCATAAATATGCCTGTAACTTTAAGACAAAGGGAGAACAGCTCTATCTTCATTGCAAGGGAAGGATTTCTCTCCTTATCAAAGCAACACAGGGCAAGATTAAAGAGTCAAAATTCTCCCCACGTGTGTGTAGTGTGTTTGTATTTGCTTCTGCTTGCCTGCCCCCGGACATTCTCTCCCTGTCTTCTCCCTCCCTCTTGCCCCTCTCCCTGTAGCATTAGCGTTAGCTGCAAGGCTCTCCTCTTTAGCATCTATCCATCCCTCCATCCTTACCCTGAGGAGCCTGCATTAATCAGGCCTTCCGATGGAGGTCCCACTACAGTAGCTGTTGTGTTTCCTCCCATTTTTTACCATGCAGATGTGGCCTACAGTGCAGTGACATCAATCCTTGTACAGTGGAATTACACAGCCAATCAATAACATTCAATAACAGGCCATTTGCCCATCGGTGTGTCCACTCTTTCATCCCACCCACTGACAATGGCCTCTAGTTTGTGTGCAAATTGCATGCGTAATGGATTGCACAGAAATATGACTACAAATCCTCACAAAACAGACTATTTTACATAATGTTATGGTGAGATTTGAAGGTTCACAATTCCCTGAATAAGCAAAACAGTGGCATATGTTGTTCTCCAGAGCTTAACTCCACATTTCAAACAGCAATGCTAATTAAAGAATGCTAATGTTCATGATTCAGAATGATTAAATTGTTGGCTGTTAATAAGCAGCCAGAGTGTTTGCAGAAATATTTACAATTGGAATTAAATTTCAGTTCTAACGAAGGAAGCTGGTCATTTCAGGGAGTGAACATGAGATAACAAATCAACATCAGAACATTGGAAAGCCTTTTCAGAGCATTAAGTTGATTCATTTATTTCAATCTTATATGTAAATATGCATTATAAAATCAACTGAATACTGTCATTGTTGGCTGATATTTCAAATAAAAAATTTGCACAGATAAGCCAAAAGCGTCTCTGAATTCTTGATATTTACTTCTAAATCCAAGAAGTTATGTCAAACATCAAAAACATTAAATATTCCCCATCTGCATCATTCACTGTACAGCTTGTGAGGTATCATGGATTATTTATTTTTTAAAGTTTTGACTTAAATGACCACAGCTTGTGATAATGTTTGTTCCCGCGCCTGTGATATTCTATCATTTTTACCATCGAGTGCTTCTGACAGATTGCTACATTTATTTGTTCAGTCATTTAATTAAAATCGAAACGCACGGATAAGCTGAGAGAGAGGGAGAAAGAGAGAGAAAGACAGAGAGAAAGACAGAGAGAAAGACAGAGAGAGATAGAGAGAGAGAGAGAGAGAGAGAGAAGCTGCATGCCCAATTGCTCAGTGGGCCTCTTATTTTGAACAAACAGGGCAATGGCCAAACCAATGGAACGTCTTCTTCCCTCATGGCTGTGACACTACCTAAAATTTGAGCTTGAGAGAAAAAAACACGCACATCTTCTGCCCAGTTAGGGATGGGTGCTGGACCAGTGAAAACATAGACTAAAAAAGGTTAAAAAAGTCTACACACCAAGAGGCATCTGAAGTAGAAGAACCAGTGTGACTTGAAATGTTATGCTGAAATAATGCTGAAATAACGCTGAAATAAATTTTCTTTGCATTGGAGCCCTCTAGGTGTGCAGACTATCTAAAATTTGACAACACGATTACAACATAACTCAGACATTACTGAACAACCCCCAACACATAGCAAACCCTCTTTGAACACTCATAACTCTCCCTTGGTCTATATCCCACATACCATAGTCCTTTCGTCATTTACATGCCTCACCCCTCGGCACAACACATCCAAGTGGCTGCTTGGGACGCAACAATATAATTTGTTCAATTTATCAAAATAAACCTAAAAATCCTCTTAATATAACCCTGATATGCAGATTTACATGCTTTCTAATAGTAGCCTGGAACACTCTGCCACACAGGGTCCAAATCAAGCTGTCAGTGAGAGTGCCAGTGGGTCCAGAGGGCGTCACCACACATACTGTACTGAGCAACAAACAGACACCGCTTCATGCACCGGGTTTAAAGTGACTGCCAAAGGCCAGAGAGGAGAGGGAGAGTGGAGGTGCATGGCGAGAAACATTTTGGGCAGAGAGATTCAGTGAGAAAGGGATGGAGAAAAAATTGCAGGGGTAGCTTTGTAGAAGAGGAGAAAGAGACAGAGAATGTGAGAGGAGGTGGAGGATGGCAGGAGGGCAGCATGCAGATTGCCCAAGACCTGAGTGGCATATTCTTGGATGGCTAACAGACGGGTAGAATGAAAGGAGGGAGGGGTTGGAGAACCAGGGAAAGTTAGGGCCCTCAGGATGTTCTGTCCCGATGCCAGCCCCAGAAGTGTGGCTAGGAGATAGCAGGCCCACGTGCAGTGGTGCACTATACACACTGATGCACATATACTGAGACAGAAGTGAAGGAGACAGGGCAGTGTGTGGATCAAAATGGATGAGAGGAATGAAGGCAGAAATTGAGAATCATGTCAGAGAGACAGATTGTGAGGTGAATAATGTTGGAAAAATTAATTAGCCATTTGATAGTTGCTTTGTCTTCATCCAATTCACGAAGAATTTTAACCCGAAACAATCTTTTTGAGGGCAACCAATGTGAAGTTGCATCTTTAGTAAGGTCAGCTCTGACTCTGCTTTTCCTTCTCCATCTACCTCATATCCTTTGCTCTCTCATTGCCAATGTGGAGCTGAGGAGCTTGAGGCCACATGTGCAGGTTTGGGCCAATTATAGGGATTCTCATCAGTGCTGGACTGCCTTTAGCTGCAGGGGCAGAGCACACAGACCAGCAGAGGGTCCACTCAGGTCAAACCTGTGCTCCTCACATCTATTCACAATGATCATACCTGGAGTATACATTATGTATGATGGATTGTCTGATTAGAACATAAATTATGTGCTGATATGTTGCACTATAAGGCACAATAGTTTAAGTTCTTTAGCAAATATTCTGTTGCGGTCATATTCATCACCAGCTTTGTAGATTTCAGCAAAACATTCTCCTTACCTCTCCTATGACAAGCCTTACAGTGACTGATTCATTTACATATGGCACAAATATAGTATATGGACATGAGCTCGGGATGAAATACTGTATACAAATTGCTTATTATAATGGAGCAGGTAGCATATTTACAACTGCACCACATTGTAATGCTTTGTTGCACTTCACTTGCATTATAATCAGTTATAGTATTTACACTGACTGTAGTAGTCCTATTTCTGACAACGTGCCTCCCTAGGCTCACAGAGTGAACAATCCATGTGCAAAAAGGAGCACAATCTGCTGAAAACCTAATTAGAATAAATTAATCTGTTCATCAAAGAAAATGTGAGGAAGCATAGCAACACTTTTCTTTTTTTCCTTCAGTAGATTTTGAATAAGGCTTTCTAATCAATGCATTGCTATCATTTTGTAGTCAAATTGATGAATAGCAGGTGATCTGTGAAAGATATTGGCCAACACCAAATGTCTTGCTGAAAATCCACACATGAAAATTCCGCAAAACACAGAGGTAGCCAAAAACACAGGAGTATTGCATGCTCATAGGAATAAAAAGTAGAACAGAGGGAGAAAAACAATTTAGAGAGGTGCGAGATCTTCTGGTCTGTACTGGTTGCGCCTTAATTTACCAACATGTTAAACATTTTAAATGACACTTACATGACAAACTGCTTTCGGCCACTTAATTGTGGTACAACCACAGGGAAAGCAAAAGCAATGAAAAATAGATGACAATTGTAATAATAATAGAGTAAATCAAACTCCTGGGTCAGAAGAAAGTTCCTGCAGCTAGGCTTTCTTAGATGACAAGTGATAGCCATCTTTCAGGATAAGATGATGTTTACGTTTTAATCGTTCAGTTAAGTGACCCAAAAAATTTTTTATCAGTTTTTTTGCTGAATTATTTCTCTTCAAACTCTGATGTTATACCTGCTTGAATACATGCGTCGGGTAACTCATAGCTATTTGAAAAAGTTTTATGAGGCAATGGCAGAATAGCACATTTTGTACTGGTCATTTGGTACAACATTTATCAACACACAGGGAAGAAAAGCAAGGGTCCTACTGCACAAAAAGTATTTCCTCACTCTCTGCTCAAAGTGCCATTACTTCAGAAATATTTGTTTATGCTATATTAATATTCTAAATCTAATCACTACAAACCTTAAATATAAGGGAGTTCTGTACCCAATACAAGGTCTGTAACAGCACCAATACTCAAGTGTATACTTTATTCAGCCATAATTACCAGCTTGTAGGGAAATTGGGCTAAGAAACTGGATTAACTATAACTGAATCTTCTTAAGTGGTACAAAAATCAAAGCAAAGAGAATGTTTGTCCTGTACTCATTGGCTTCAGGATTAAAGATTTGGCCAAGGTTCGTTAACTAGTGTCAACCAGGAAGGCTTTTTTTTGTCTTATTATCTGCTTCTCTACACTAGAACTTTGAAAATAGCTGGTCTGTGTGTTTGTTCCTGAAACAGAATCTCACACATGGCCTTGAACTGTATGTCTTGGACAGAGGACCAAGCTTGTGGCCTGTTTGGCGCAGCGCAGTCCTGAAAAGTGGATTGCGTTGGTGCAGTACATTAGCATAAAGCAGCCAGCTGTATGTATTTATATGTGTCTGTGTGAGTGCATATGTGTATGACAAAAAAAAAAAAAGATATGTGGATGGTGCTGGAGGCTAGTGTGTGGTGAGGGGTGGAAATTTGCACCTTCGTGCACACCACTGAAACCAGCTAACTGTTGCATTTACAACTCGAATTTTTGATTACCCTGCTCGTGCGCACATACAAACACACATTACCAAAGATTCTAAAAGAATAAAGTAACAAACCACCTCCAAAAAAGTAATGTGTCAGAGGAAGGATTCTTTCTACCCCTAAAACAAACAATTTGGATTGCCAAATGATGCTTGTCATCCAAATACAAACATTCGCCTGATACCATCAAATGGACTTAAGCCTGTTGACAAAATGGAAAGCAAATGATATGAGGTCACCAACCTCACAGAGACCAGCACTGAAATCCCTTAAACACTTATTTAAACACTCTTAACTTTATTATATTCATAATAAAAATACTTATGGTGAAATGTATCTCACAAAAGGACACAAATAACTATCAGGCCTGGGTTTCTCTCCTACAATACACTTAGTGTAGGTTCGTAGGAGAGTAGAGAAGGAAGCATTAAATCTGCATCAAAAAGAAAGACATTAAGTCTGTGCAAGATGTTCATTTAGGAAACCTGATGTGAAGGTAGGTACGCCCTGGCCCATTAATTACAATAATCACATTGTAGGTGTTAGAATAATTCATTAACTCAGATTTAGTTAAGGCTTCATTTAATACATCCTTGTTGGTCAGGAGAAAATGATGGGAAAGTGGAAGGTAGGAGGGAAGCAGAGAAAGAAAGGATTAAAGGAAGAAGAGATGGCATAAAAAAGAAAGAGAGAAAAGGGAAAGTAGAGGGAGATACAAGGTTCCTAATAAACCACGAGGCCTGGATTGTCAATTTGTATTTGAGCGTTCCACTGGGGAAACTGTTCCATCCTTAATAAGAGATATATCATTTTATAAAAGACCAAAGGGAGGAAAAGGGAGACGAAAAGTGGGGGGATGGCAGGGTGGTGGTAGGGAGGGATGGATGTAGGAAGATACAGAGGAGGGGTGGTTGGTTAGGGAATCGGTTTTGCCTTTCTATATTTAACTGACCCATAAATCTGTTTTTAAATTCCCCTCCATTTGAAAATCGCCTCAGTGAACAGGAGGAGAAGGCAAGTGAAGGGAGGGCCTTTCTTTTTCGCGGCGGCTGTTAAGTACAACAATCCATGCATAGCAGGCGTTACATTTATTCTAACAATGTAATTGGTCCAGCTCCCCTGGCTGGTGGCTCAGTTACTGGCCCTCCCCCAGGCCCCTGAATGTGTGAATGTGTGTGTGCATCTCTTTATGTGTGTGTTTGTGTGTGTGTGCATATACACACACAGGACTGTCCCTTCAGCCTGCAAATGAAGAGAAATCTTTTGCTGCCACCGAGACAGAGACTCACAGGGGGCATGGCAGCAGGGCTAACACAGCTAATGATAACATAAACTATACACACCTGCTAACAACCTCACTACAGGGCTGTGAAAGATGTGTGTATTTGAACGTTGGTCCACTATAGGCAATTGATGAAAAAGATAGCAGGAAGGTTCACACAAACATAAGCAGTCCTACATACACACATACACAAGCACCAAAATGCTTCCACTCTGCAGCTTGTCCTCTCTCTCTCTCACACACACACATATACACACATGCACACACACACATAGGCACAGGCACACACACACACAAACAAACACAGAACAAACTCTGCCACGTACAGTCTCTGAAATGAGCCTCGATGCAATTAGAATGAAGAGGACAAAAGCATCACAGATAGAGGCAACAAGGGGTTTCTTTGTGGTTTTTCACCTGGAGCTAAGCATCTATAGAGGAGAGGGATGGGAGATGAGAGAAGCCCAGGAGTGATTGCAGGAGAGCTATAGATGTTAAGGCCAATCGAATATCTTTCAATTTTACTAACAAATATTTTCAATCAATATGATTTGAGGTTTTGAACATCTCAGACAAAGTGAAAAGTGTAAGAGTCTGATGAAAGTGAGAAAAAATGATGAAGATGATTTTTCACAAAAAGAGGATGGGGTGGAGAGAGGTGTTGTATAGGTGGGAGGGAAAGGCAAAGTTGAGAGTAAGGAATGAGGGAGAGTTTTGAAAAGGGGTGTGAAGGAAGGATAAGACTGGGGCTGCATAATGAAGCACTGGGCTAATTTAGAGAACTCCAGCTGGCTGAAGCCAGAGGGCCAGAGCTTCCATAACATCAGCAACACACACACACACACACACACACACACACACACACACACACACACACACACACACACACACACACACACACACACACACACACACACACACACACACACACACACGCACGTGCACACATTCCTGCACGCACACACACACACACACTTACAAGCAAGCGTGCACACATGCCTGAATACACACAAACACACATACACACACACACACACACACGCACACACACACACACACAAGAACAAACACATACACACACAAACAAACACACACACGCAACATGAAGTTTAATGTAGAATGAATGGAGGCATATTGCGACAAAATGACTGGACAGTGTATTGAGGAAAATCAAGT
>CAAKHD010014313.1:185847-197722 GCA_901007705.1 Fistularia tabacaria
GTGCAGGTGAGCAGTGACGTCATAGCGGATCCTCCACAATGTGAAGGCGGTAGGTGTGTGTCCGCCAGGGGTGACCTTTGACCCGGGGTCAACACACACGCACACACTCGCACACTCACACATGCACACACACATACTCAAACACACACGCACACACTCACACATGCATGCACACATGCACACACACACAAACACACACACACACACACACACACACACACACACACACACACACACACACACACACACACACACACACACACGCACACACACACACACACACACACGTACATACAAACACACACACATGCAAAGATGAGATGTTTTCCACAGTTTGTTTGCTAGCCTCTTCATGTCGGTCCTTCATGAATTGGCAGACAATTAACTTGTTTGATAAAAAGGAGGGCTGACATTCAAACAGGCAATTTGTGACTGACACAGGCAGGAGAGAGGGAGACAGGGAGGGCGGGTGTGTGGGGAGAGTGAGGAATTTGCTTCATCCTCTTTAAAGAATGTAGCATCACTCATATGTCCGTCTGCCCTGGTGCTTACTCGGTGGAGTGGAAGAGCAGAGATGTAAGAGTGCTCTCTCCCCTCTCTAGTTTCAGTCTATTTTGCTGGGCTGATGGTCCCTTTTTTGGCCACTCTGATGTAGAGCAAGAGCTTAATGCTCTTTTATCTATTGCATTAAACAATGCAATGGACATTCAGGCCACAGTGGAGAATGAGGAATGGTTTTAAAACCCTGTGCCATCAGTGGGTTGGGTCAAGATAGAGCTCAGTCATACTAAAATAGACTGAACATTTAAAAATGTCACTTTCTTCAAGAAAAAGTGCTGCATGCTCTGTTTAAGTGCTTTTGAATGAGGCCCTATTAATCCCCATGACTGCAGGTTTTCACCTCATATTTACCACAGCTGACCTTCTGACCCTACCCAGTGGCTAACATCTAATGCTGGAAATTGGCTAATTAGTGAAATGGCAGAATTTGGAAGGAAAGACCACTTAGAGCTAATGGCTGGCTCATCTGAATCTAAGTGCCATGCTAAGGGGAGGGCAGCAGCAGGGCAGCAAAGCTACCGGTGTCGGTGAGGTGTGTTTGACAGAATTGCCCTTCTCAAAGAAGCGAGATATTTCTCCCCTGCACATCAATCTGAATAGCATACACTTTCTCTGCTTCCATTATCCTTCCATTTGTTATCCTTGTATGCTGTAGGCTTTTTCTCAATTACAACCATTTACGGTTTCTGTAGTAATTACATCAAACTTGAGTCAGTTACCTGTAAGGTGTGTTGTACTGTAAATTAATTTGGAAGTTTCTGTCTTACTTCCTTTTCATTTGGCAGTAATAAGCAATACCCATTTTTAAGCAAGACAACCAGAGGGCTGAATGACTTCTGAAGCAGGAAACTGACCTCTTAATGGAAGGGAACAGAATTTCAGGAGTTTAAAGTAATTTCTGTAAAGGGTGAAAATAAGAATGATCCCATACAAGCATTTTGTCTGGAGCTAGTGTATTCAGAAAATGTGTGTGAGAGGATAACCCCTTTTTTGTCTTCTGTAAAAGAACACACACGATGTGATCATGTCAACCAGATATCTAATGACAGTCATGTAATTCTTTAATTGTCACTTCATAAAACATTGTAAAACTTTGTTTCAACTCAAAAATTCAAATCATCCAAGGTGTCTATATAACAATTATTAATTGTTCAAATGAATGCTGTGCTCTACACCTTTCCCTTTATTACATTTTATACAATGGAAAACTTAATACTGCAAAACTTAATACTTTTTACCTTCAGATGCCTTGCTATATACATTACAGTATAATTTTCAAGTCTTGGTTACAGCTTTGTGGATAATATCTATTATCTTTGGGGGCTGTGACCTAGATAATCCACTCACATATCGTGTTAACATATAGTGTTTATGGCAATTTGCTACATGTACAACCACGATTTATTTCAGCGTAATCCTTGGAATTGGAAATAAAATGAATGTCAAGATGAAATTTGATAGTTCATTATGTAGAGTGGAATGAAAGACAAAGATGATGCCATTCATAGAGACTAAATTCTGTTTCCAGCTTCTCCACTGTTTAGTGACTGCAATTCAGGACAGGTTTTTTCAGCATATTTAGCCAGCCCTTCAATTCCACTCATCATTCAGGCTAACAGCTTATTCAGGATGTTTATGGATGGCCCCTTAGAGCTAAATTAATAGAAGAGGCTTTGGGGACCAGAAAGAAAAGTCATAAGCAAGACTGCATAGCTCATTTGCAATGTGGAGGCTAATTACCAATTTGCCACTCTCCAATCGCATTTCATAATATTCGTTCATGACTCAACTTCTTTTGTGTTCTGTTGCCTGCAAGCGATTTAGGACTTTTATACAACAGAGGATGCTTTGCTTCTGTCTTCCTTATAACTTCATGCATGGGAGATATTGAGAGCTGAGACTTACAGAACACACACTCAAATATGAGAGTATCGCCACCACTGACTTGAAGTGAGGTGCCGTCAGTTCTGTAGACAATTTTTGACTCTTAAGATTAAAGAGATAATATTTCCTGAAAGGAAAACACGGCAACCAGTAAAAATATGGAAGTGGATATTGTGGTAGTGCCAGCCAACAACAGCTGGTTACACCAGCAAACCAACAGAGGAGAGTGACCATGATGATTTCCACTCACTCATTGGGCACAAACTTTTTCTTTCAATTGTGCTAAACACACTGATTTCCATTCATGTCTTTTCAACCAATTTTTCTGAAGTTATATACTTTTACAAAGATTTGCTTTTGGTAAGGTAACACCAAGTCAAAGGTTAAGACTTGTTAACCAAGGCTACCAAAGCCGTGAGAGCCAAACCCAATCTGATGTAAGAGCCACACTACATATACAAATCCTTAATTTTTATAATTAGAGCAAGGGCATTCTGTTGCTAACTGAAAAAAACACAACTGCTTGCAGATACATTTCAAAGTTGAATTGTCTTTTCCTATGTGCAGCTGTGCAGACAATTGCTTCCAAAAAACTGTGAAGTCCTTGTCGTCTTTGACAAAATAACCACTATAGACAACAACCAAATATTGAATTGCTGATCCACCTCCTACTAATTGGCATTTATCTAAGAGTGTATATAATGTCAGCGGTATATGGTTACCCAATAGAGCTAAAGAGTAGAAACACAATCACAATAAAACAGAAAACATTGAATAGTCATTTAAATGCTGCAGTACCTTAAATAATTTGAATTGATAATAATATAAATATATAAATACATACGCACACATACACACACAAATATATCTATATATATACTTATATATTATCTGGGTATTATAATTTGTCAGAAATAACCCATTTGAATCTATCTATCTATCTATCTATCTATCTATCTATCTATCTATCTATCTATCTATCTATCTATCTATCTATCTATCTATCTATCTATCTATCTATCTATCTATCTATCTATCTATCGAAAACGTATATCTGTATTTTGTACCACGTTGATATTTGTAGTGTCTGACTAAATGCCTCGTGCCTCTAGTGGTCACTCTCTACAACACAGAGAGTGTGAGGATGACCTTCTATTGCATCCAGAATTTGGGACAGCTACACAGGCCATGTTCTCTGATCAAAGTTTGGTCTTTTTAAGTTGATCAGGCAATCATGATTGCCACCTTGTTCTACTTCATCCCGAAAATAAGGACCTGTTTGTCGTCCTTACATGATCTAAAAGTCAACAAGGGGGTTTGTTTTGTAAAAGGACAGGCCTCTATGATTTAGAAGTTCTAACATGTATAATTTATGGTGAGTATCTAGGTACATTTCCTGTATTCTTGATTAACACTGTTTGAAATAAAATAGCCTCCATCTCAAAGATAAAGTTCTACTTAGATTGTTTCATTGCATAAGTTTGCCAAGTCCCAAAATGTTTTACATACTGTACCTTGATAGTTTCTATACAATTTTAAATAAGCAAATATTCAATGGGAAGACATGACGAAAAAATGTCATGATGTAATTCTAAGGCAAACTGTATCCCTGGTACAGCAACATGGCACACATTTTCAGTTAAAATAATGAAGGGTACTAAATGCAAAAATAACTTGTCTGTAAATGTTTCTTGTTCAACAGTGTTCCAAAACATGTTCCTGTTCAATATAACCGAAACATTTAAATGCAGCTCAGAGTAAGTGGATGTAGATCTTGTTTCTCAAAGCCAAGTAAAATCACTGTATTCACAAACATATAGAGCATCAAGCAAGCTCATGAGTTAAGAGAAGAAATACAGTGTTCCCTTATTTAACTTCTATATCTAAATGTGCCCTTACTTTGCCTGTGTGTTAATATGTCAGTACACGCACAGTAGTAAACTTAGTGTTGAATCATTAACTGTAGGAAATAGATCATTAAAAGTTCAAAAGAGATCTAGGTTAAACTCACAGAGTGAACATTATACCCTTTAAAAAACTTAAAAGGCAGGAGGCAGAGGACAATTACTATGAATAGTCCAATGAGCTCACAGCTGCCCTGAGGGTTGCATGTCCATTGAAGACAAGCTGAGTGCAGTTTGTCATTGAAGACATTTACATTTCAAACATTCTCCGAGATATTTAGACAGATGTGGGTTTGAGTTAGTGACCTGGGAGATCAGGGTTGAGCTCATTTTAGGTGATCAGCTGCTCCAGCAGGAGTCCAACCTGGGTAAACTATTTCCTGGTATGTAAATTCACAGAGTTACATCCTCAATTAGTGAGCATTTTAAGTTGTTGCTGTGTTTCCATGGCTTTGTAAATAATTCTGGAATGATGGGCTGAATTCTGGAGAGGGTTGGTGGTTTGCTGCTTACAATACGTTAATGGGAAAGATAAACAAACAAGGTGGTATTTTTGTCCCGTTCATGAAACAGACAAATGGAAAATAAAGTGTTCAAGTTAGATCCGCACCTGAAAATGGAACGAAGTCAAGGCCCTGCAATAAGATAATAAAAAAAATAAAAAAAATAATAAATACATACTCAATTGCCCAAATATGTGCATCTTGCATCTTGCATACAGACAGCCTTGGGGGGGCACTGGCCTGTGTCTCCCTGAGCCGGTCCCAAGCCCGGATAAATGCAGAGGGTTGCATCAGGAAATACGTAAATCAAAAGTCTGAATCTCATACCGGATTGGTCGAGGCCCTGGTTGACAACGACCGCCATTGGTGCCGATAACCTACAGGGTACCAGTGGACATTGGGTTACTGCGGGTGGAAGAAGGAGAGGAGGAAGGTGTGTTCAGAAGCAGAGAGAGAGGAAGAAAGGCAAGAGTCTGGGACTGAGAGTATGGACTTTGAATATTCGGATGATGACAGGAAAAGGTAGAGAGTTGGTTGACATGCCGAGAAGGAAGGTGGATATACTGTGTGTCCAGGAGACCAGGTGGAAAGGTATTAAGGCTAGAAGCTTAGGAGCAGATTTTATATTGTATTATCATGGTACTGACAGGAAGAGAAATAGAGTAGGAGTTATATTAAAGGAGGAGTTTGTTAGGAATGTTCTGGAGGTAAAAAGAATGTCAGATAGACTTATGAGTCTGAAACTGGAAATTGAAGGTGTGATGCTCAATGTTGTTAGTGGCTATGCCCCACAGGTAGGATGTAAGTTAGAGGAGAAGGAGAAGTTCTGGAATGAGTTCGATGAAGTAATGCAGAGTGTCCCTAGAGATGAGAGAGTGGTAATGCAGACGTCAATGGACATGTTGGTGCAGACAATAGAGGTGATGAAGTAGTGACGGGCAGGTTTGGTATCCAGGATAGGAACACAGAGGGACAAATAGTTGTAGACTTTGCAAAAAGGATGGAAATGGCTATAGTGGATTCTTTTTTCCAGAAAAGACAGGAACATAATGTAACTTATAAGAGTGGAGGTAGAATCACGCAGGTAGACTACATCTTGTATAGACGAGGTCATCTGAAAGAGATCAGTGACTGCAAAGTAGTGGTAGGTGAGAGTGTAGCCAGATAGCATAGGATGGTGGTTTGTGGGTTGTTTGTTTTACTTTTGTGACACGGAAGATCATGAGGATAAAGGCAGAGCAGAGGACAAAGACGTTGAGGCTGAAAAGGGACGAGTCTTGTGTGATTTTCAGGGAGGAGTTAAGAAAGGCTCTGGGTGGTCAAGGAGAGCTTCCAGATGACTGGACAACTACAGCTAATGTGATCAGGGAGACAGGTAGGAGAGTACTTGGTGTGTCGTCTGTAAGGAAAGTAGATAAGAATACCTGGTTTGTGGAATGAGGAAGTGCAGGAGACTATTGCAGTTCACAAAGTAGCTGAGATAAGTAAAAGTGAAATGAGGAAGGCACTGAAGAGGATGAAGAATGGGAAGGCAGTTGGTCCTGTGATATACCTGTGGAGGTATGGAAGTGTCTAGGATAGGCAGCTGTAGTGCTTCTGGTAGATTATTCCACAGGATCTTATAGAGTGAGAAGATGCCTGCAGAATGGAGAAGTGTGATGGTGTCCATTTTTAAGAACAAGGGGGATGTGAGGAATTGCAGTAAGTATAGAAGGATAAAAGTGATGAGCCATACAATGAAGTTATGGGAAAGAGTAGTGAAAACTAGACTGAGAGCACAGGTCAGCATTTGTGAGCAGCAGTATGGCTTCATGCCCAGAAAGAGTACTACAGATGCAGTATTTGCTTTGAGAATGCTAATTGAGAAGTACAGAGAAGTGTCAGAGGGAGCTGTATTGCACTTTTGTAGACCTAAAAAAGCATATGACAGGGTGCCGAGAGAGGAACTCTGGTATTGTCTGAGGAAGTCTGGAGTGGCAGAGAAGTATATTAGACTGGTGCAAGACATGTATGCTAGCTGTGAGACAGTGGTGAGGTGTGCTTTAGGTTTAACAGAGGAGTTCAAGGTGGAGGTGGGACTTCATCATGGATCAGCTATGAGCCACTTCTTGTTTGTGGTGGTGATGGACAGGCTGACAGATAAGGTTAGACGGGAATCTCCATGGACCATGATGTTTGCAGATGACATTGTGATCTTTAGTGAGAGCAGGGAACAGGTTGGGGACAATCTTGAGAGGTGCAGGTATGCTCTGGAAAGGAGAGAAATGAAGGTTAGTCGCCGCAAGACAGATTATATGTGTGTGAATGAGAGGAACCCTGGTGAAACGGTGAGGCCACAGGGAGTGGAGATCAAGAAGTTGAAGGATGTCAAGTACTTCGGGTCAACAGTCCAGAGCAACGGAGAATGTGGAAAAGAGGTTAAGAAACGGGTTCAAGCAGGTCGGAATGGGTGGAGAAAAGCGTCAGGGGTACTATGCGGTAGAAGACTATAAGCCAGAATGAAAGGAAAGGTGTACAAGACAGTGGTGAGACCAGCTATGCTGTATGGTTTGGATACAGTGGCAATGAAGAAAAGATAGGAAGCAGAGCTGGAGGTAGTAGAGATGAAGATGTTGAGGGTTAGCGATGAGGATGGATAAGATCAGGAATGAGTCCATCAGAGGGACAGCACATGTTATATGTTTTGAAAAGAAGGTCAGAGAAGCCAGACTGAGATGGTCTCATGTACAGAAGAGGGAGAGTGAACATATCGGTACACGGATGCTGGAATTGGAGATGCCAGGTAGGTGGTCTAGAGGAAGACTGAAGAGAAGATTTTTGGACATACTGAGAGAGGATATGAAGTTAGTCCGTGTGAGAGAGGAGGATACAGAGGATAGGGTTAAATGGAGAAGGTTTATTCACTGTGGCGACCCCTGAAGGTAAAAGCCAAAAGGAAAAGAAAACGATGTGCATGAGGGAATTAATAATGTTTGTCTCAGTATGTTGCCCTTCAATCAACTGGTGACTGATCAAGGGTGAAGCCTGCCTTTTGCCCAATGACAGTTGGGACAGGCTCCAGCTATCCCAAGACCCTGAGAGCAGGATAAGCAGTATAGACAAAGGATGGATGACATAAACAACCAAGGCAAAGCTTGTAGTATACATAATTTGACAAGTTTTCATGTACTTTCTGCCCACACAAAGTGGAATAACAGACATATTAAAGATGCTTTTTTTTTCTTAGAGTTGTCCTGGTTACGCAAGAAGTGGTGCAAATGTTACTTTTTTGCAATATATTCATGTGTGTTCCAGAGTTGCAAATGAAAATACCACACAGCTGTTCGATTCCTGATTGATGAATGCGTTTTAAATGTTCCTGTTCTCTTCAGAAACAGTTCACAAAAAATTCTTAAAGAGGAAAAACACCTGACCTACAAATCAAACAGAATCATGAAGCTGAGTTTCCTTCTAGAGCCTTATAAAGGTCAAATTAACCTAGTCCCAACATGAAAATAAATATTAGGTGCCAAGCTACATATTCACAAAGTAATAAGAATTTCACTGTTGTGTTCAATACATTTTTTATCCTCATTTCAGCAGTAGGGAGTCAGCTTTTGTGTCGAGTCAGGCCTCGCATGTTTGAGGAGGTCAGCTATGCTGGAAAATATCGAAGCATCTGTAATACAGTTAAAGGCGAGTAAGAAAGAGATTTCTTTATGTGCCCACACACACACACACACACACACACACACACACACACACACACACACACACACACACACACACACACACACACACACACACAACAAATCCACACACAGAAACAATTTTGAAAATTGTTAAACCGACAGTATACTTTTTCTTTGAAACAATATGGTAGTCTCATTGGTATTTATCGGAGATGTTTTAAAGCAAGACTTGAATCACTGAAAAAACTATTGTGACCCAGTTGTTAATCAGTGCACCATTTTTCATTTATACATAGTGACTAATGGGGTTATTTGATTGGTAGTTATATGCTTAGTATATTGATACCTGAAATTCTTTGCAGTTTTTTTTTTTTTGCTCTTTCTTTCAGGTGATCCATCCAGTGATGATAGATTTCGTACAAATCACAGACAATTGAATTTCATATTCACATTTGAATTATCATCATTATCACTTTGAACCTTAGGGATTCATAGTTTGGCCATTTTTTAATTTTTTTTCCCTAAAATGTAGCTAATCTCCTCTTTTCCTCATATTTACAGTTTTTTGGTAGTTGCAAGTTACAACACAACAAAAGACAGCAATGAATGCCAAATTATCTTTAACCATCACTGTGGTTCCTGATATGAAAGCAGATAAGACAGAAAAGCTGGCATTTTGAAATGTTTTGTAGGAATGTAAATGTTCAGCAAAGTTTTCTAATCTTGCAAAATGTACAAGATTATCACAAAATCAAACTGTAATGCTGCTATATGCCTGATGTGGACAAAGAATCTTGATCTCACTGTGCTTAGTGGCTCCTGGTAGACGTGGTATTATGCTATTAACAGAACAGAAGTAAGGTTTTGACCTGAACATTGGTGTACGTTGGTGGTGTGGAGAATGCAGTATCTCACATATACATGTGCTGTCCTGAAGTGTTGTCAGTCTCAGTAAGAGGTATTTAACACAGCCGAGGATTTTTTTTTGATTGACAGACCCTGTGCACATTGCATAACTTGCTGTGCATCTCGACAATAATCTTTTGGATGTATTTTGGGAAAGGATAAAGTGATTTGTATTAGTTTGGTTGAATTTTCCATACATTCTGACCCTTGGAGCCCCTGACACACCAGTGCCTTTGGCCTTGATCGTTAAAAGAGATCACAAGACATTTTCCGTGCAATGACATCACCATATCTCAGAATGAATGACAAAGAAACAAAGAAAATGTATTTATAGAACAAAGTTACATTCCAACAATTGTCTAATTTCCTCAAGCATTTGGTGCGTGAACTCGCAGTCAGTTTGCTCATCAAAGAGGCAGATTCACTGCCTGTCAGAAAGAGCATAATAAATCCTTGTCATAGAGGAGACCATGGCATGCGAGATGGCCCATGTTGATCAACAAGATGTTCCTCAAATTTTCTCTTCTTGCTCTCAAATTCTCTGGTATCATGCCCTAATGATGACCCCAGGCTCACTTTTAATCACTATTTGCATTGCCCTTTTAAAAATCATTCCAGTTCTCTGAACAATTTGAGGTCTGAATGCATGAGATGGATCTCTGGATGATTGTTAGCTGCTTCAATTTTTAAGGTGTAGATAATGTCTGGATTCACAGGATAAAGCAAACTCTAAACAAAAGTGATGGGGAACTGTTGATGACTCCCCAAATAAATAAATAAATTACTAATTGTGTTTTGTCACCCAAAGCAAACCCACCTCTCAAGTTTATTTAAAGCAAAGTCAAGGCCTCTTAATAAAAGCCTTTTTGTAGACTTTCACTCACACCCACTCATGAGGATATGTGAACTCTTTGGTTAAATGTCATTAAAATAATCTCTGAGAGTGAAAAATAACTAAATGGTGCACTGTTTTTGAGAGGAAACTGAGAAAAAAAAGGGTTGGCTCATTTCCAGCAAATGAGTGTTTTTGATTATTGTCACAACCACAGAAAAACAAATTGTGTTACTTGTGTCACTGTAGTGAAATGTAATGTACCAACCTGGAATATTATCACAGGAATTTACTCAAAATAAGCCAGACATAACCACAACATCATACCTAGAAGTACCCAATAGTCCAACTATTCAAAAAAAATACATACAAATTTGAAATAATCTACCTCCAATTAAAACAGAAAACATAATTTATTGGGATAATAAGGCTTTGAGGTGCCGGCAAATTAAATAGTAGTTCATTTGTTTTTTAAAACTGTTTTTGTTCGAATTACTCAGGGAATCCAAAAAGAATTAAAATGACCTCAGGCGCAGAGTTCTTACAAAAAAATTAAATGCTTTTCTTTTTTTTCTTATAAGTTGTTATCAAGAAATAAATTCTCTTAAAAGGGATAGATTTATAATGTATTAATTAGTAGAGAAAATTATGTGTTTAATACACTTTTTAGATTGTCTCATCAAGGTAACTTTCATATATGGGGGAAACTACTAAATCTTCTTTATTGCAGTGCATCACAGAAAATCTATTTATCTAGGATTTGGATAGTAGTGCATGATTAATGTATTTCCCAGCCAGTGTGGGTGACTGCCTCATCTTTCTTGTCAACTTTAAACAAGGAAGCGATATGTTTGTATATATTTATTTTTTTATGTATCTATTTGTGTTAATTAAATGATTGGCCTTTTATTTTTTCTTTGTCTCACCTTGATTCACAATGTCTGCTGTTGACTCATATCTTTATCTATTTATGGAGAGTCTTTGGAGAGATAGATTATTTTTGAAAAATGAAGGACAGATTCCCTGTGTCTTCCATGACCTTGTGCAAAGTACAGAAAGTAGAACAATTGATCGCTGCCTTCTGAAGAAAGAGAAGTATTGTGTTTTGGAATTAAAGGTGAAAAAAACAGAAGTAAAGCCAGATGAACAGCTGTATTGAGATAAACCGTCACCCCATATGCTGATGGAAAACAATCTCTGCACATTATAGAGAATGAAGAAGAAAAAAAAAACACTTAATCAACTAACATTGATATTACTTCTGGCAATTAGGAGCATGCTGGTAATGATATGAGTTTTCAGCTGTAAATAATTATGCTGCCTGCAGGCCTTACCTTAATTCTCGGCTTTATCTATAAACAATAATCAAACAATAATCAGGCTAAAAGTTGGAGATTTGTGGTTTGTAGAGCAGGAGAAGCTTATTGGAGCCCTGTGGTGATGCCAGAAGTCAGGGTCACCTTCAGGTGCTCTCTCTTCTCAAAACAAGTGTGCTAATGCATAGCTCTATTGATCCCCCCCCCCCCCCCCCCCCCCCCCCCCCCCCCCCCCCCCCACACCTCCACTTGCCTTCAAACCCACCAACAAAAAAAAAAAATAAAATAATAAAAAATT
>CAAKHD010014313.1:197742-205242 GCA_901007705.1 Fistularia tabacaria
GGGCCATAGGGGGAGGCCGCAAGGCCGGGGCCGCCTCCGGGGTTCCTCTCTCCCCCAAAAAGGGGGCCAAAAGAAAAGTCTTTTTGTCCCCCCCCCCCCCCCCACACACACACCACACACATTCCAATACATGTATTAGCAGCCCATATCAACTCCAATACAATAATATATTATACAGCTAAGTCTCCATCTCCATCTAATAATACGTCTATGATATTAGTATATCAGGAGAGCTACCTAATATTCATAAATCCACACACTTATACGTATATACATCAACAGTGATGTCAGAAGGGAGAACTTTTTTAGTTGCTGACTGTAAAAACACAGTAACACAGCAGTAATTAAATCCAACATAACAATATATGAGTATTAGGCTGAGACTTGTCTATCTGTCTATTGCATATATGTATTCAATAATATAATATTATGAAGTGCTGCAATAATGATTCATTTAAATTTAATAATGATATAACTGAGAGCCTCTTTAAGGGCAATCACCAGAGTTATTTTACTCAAAAATTTGTTGACCAGCCATGTAGCACTTTTGAATAATTAGGGCTCAACTTGCTTGACATGCATTTTCTTACTATTTCTGCTGCAAAATTTAACAGTTTAAAATAAGAAAATAACTTACAGTTTGAGAGTGATACTTGACAGCTAACTTTTACTCACTGTCATACAGGAAGCGGTGGCCTGCTGATGTGTGCAGACAAAGATGAAGAGCATAATTAAGGAAACATATGAAAGCCAGCACTGGACCTGAGATTAATTAGGTGTATATCAATATACCCATCAATATCCGATTAACTAATGACACATGACCCAATGAGGGCTATTGATTTGCTCCATGTCTGCTGTGTTAATAGGTTGTAGTTGACATTCAGTTGGAAAGCTGACAGGAAACTGTAAAAAGACTTCACATGCAAGGTGCAGGTCTTTAAACTGTAGATCCAGATATAAGTAGCATCAGACCATATTCAAGTAACACAGTCTCAAGAGAATCCACTGATTACTGCTATCAAAATGATCTTATTCGGCTTTACCCGATTTTCCATCCTTTTGGTGATAATTAAAAATGACCCCAAAGGACCACCCCAGAAAATCATAAAAAAGAAGGAAAAAGAGGACTCAATCCAGATTAATGGTAGTGAACGGCCAACATCATAAGGTAGCCACTTGATGATAATGGTTGGAATGATAATAATGAATACTAGGATGAAGGATGAACAATCCCATGCTCTGGACTTGAATCCCTATACAGGTTAATTAGGTAAGATAACATCATTAGCCACTTTCATGCCTGTATGGAGAATTAATTGGATAAGATAGAGATTTAGGCCTATATTTAATCGCACAAACGACCAGTGACAAGCTAAGGAATTTGGAAGTTCAAATCATTGTGCATCTTATTCAGATCATATTTAGCCAAATGAATGAAGGAATAAATGGTCCCAGTTGTCTTAAATATCACTGTGTCTGTGGCTCAATTTTCATTGATTAAAATGTATTATTGATTTATTATTGTTCTTCAACTTCTGATTGGTTTCAGTGTTGTATAAATTACTGTTATTCAGATCACATTTATGAATAATTTATCTTATAGGGGATATACACATCAAGTATGTTTTGATGACTGGGTCAAAATGACCTTGGGCATTATGGGAGGTTTAAGAACTGTTCAACAAAAAAAAAAAAATAAAGAAATAAGAAAAAAAAGGAAAAAAAAACACATACAAATATTTTGTCCAAGCCTGTACCATTGCCTTTAAAAAGAAATCATACTCATCATTGGTATATGAAAAAGTGATAATAATAATGACAACTACAACAACAACAACAACAACAATGTTGATAAAATCTATCTATCTATCTATCTATCTATCTATCTATCTATCTATCTATCTATCTATCTATCTATCTATCTATCTATCTATCTATCTATCTATCTATCTATCTGTATAGATGGACATAAAAGCATATGAATAGATACCAATGCAGCCAAAGTATTGGTATTAAGAGTATTTTATCTTTGTTGTCTACTTTCATTCAGACTTCCTTATACACCTCTTGTTTCAACGAGTGAAAGTCAACATGAGGAGGTAATACGATCTGTATGCGTGTGTCTGTGTGTGTGTTTGTGCATGTGTGTGTTTGTCTATGTGTGTGTCAGTATGTGCACATTGGTCAGGTCCAGTGTCATCATCACCTTGGCAACAGTGGTGTAGCTGAATGTGAAGAGCAAGTTTTTGCATCTCCAAAGGTATTGTTTTCTTTGACTTATTTATTAAACAAGACCACTAGATACAATCATTTTCAGATGCTTGACAATATTGATTTAATTCTTTAATATTTGTATTTGTATTTGATAGAGTGGTGTCTTTAGATATTCTTGAGCAAACAAACTACCTGTAAATTTCAGAAATTAAACTACAATGTTTGCATTGTTTTGATCAAATATAGCCCACTGTATCATTGCTGCTTTGTAAATTTCATTACTCAGTGAAGAAAGCCCTTTCTCTTGGCATCCGCCTTCACTCTGTGCCTTTTCGGAGACTGGGTGCTGTCAAATACTAAGAAAATACCTTTTTCTACAAACAAATAAAATGTTATTTGGTGCATGGTGCCCTTTCCCATGGTGACTATTAAATTACAATCCTTATTCATGATTGTGGAAAAAGAAAAAAAAAGTCATGTCATGTGAAGATTTCAGGTCACACTATGCTATAGAAAAGAGGAAGTCTAGTGCGACACAGACCCCTCTGTCATCCTGGATTAAGACTTGATTGGGTTTAGCTGACTAGATGACAGAGGGGTTGGACATTCTCAGGGTAGGTAAGTGGGAGGATAAAACGAGGTATACTCAAATGTACAATATATGTAGTTCAAGAAGAAACCAGAAAGTATATTTTGGTTGATTTGAAAACTATTATTTAAACAAGGTAGCATTGGCTCATAACTGCCCGTTACCGTTTATTATCAGCTACGGATTAAAATAGAATGTAGTATCTATATCAAGTGATATCCCTTATAATATTGTTCACCTTTTTAGATTAGAATTTCCTTTGTGTATGCCCTTTGTGTGCCAAACCTGTTGGTAACCTAACTATGTAATCTTCTTCATCCAAACATTGTGAGACACATTGTAGTCCTTCTGTTTTGAATTTTCAATTTTGAGCCTTTGGGCCTTATCTTGTGTAGTTCAGCGACTAGCACAGGGTAAATTTGTCATTGCCACACACTCTGGTCTATAGGTTTTGTTGTCAACTGGAAAAGACTGACCAAGTTGTTTTTACCCTTGCTACATGAATGAAAAATAAAACATAAGCAAGATGTGTTTGTAGTTTTGGATAGTTAGAATGAAATATTCCACTAAAATTGCTGACATATACCATTGCATATTCTTACAACTATCTATGGCATTTTAATGAAAACCACAAACCTTTGTAGAAATGAGTCAGTTCCTTTTGTGGTTCCCAATAGTGTTCTCAATCTCATCTTCCAGGGAGCCAGTATTTGGCAGGAGGTGTCCAGTTTTAACAACTAATGAGCCAATGTTTCTCACAGAAACAACATTTTACTGCCTTTTGAAACCATTCAAACACATGAACGCACACACATCACTATGAGCAACTCAATAATGCAAATTAAAAACAGGAATGTTATGACTGTCTTAAAAGTACATCCTTGGTATGCAAAAAAACAGTGCTCTATTTGCATCTGTCGGTAAGGCGGACTAGAAATGAATAGACACAATTGGAAAATTACTTAAAGAGTTTTATTCCCCACAGTGTTTTACACAACCAAGTTTTTTGTGGGCCGTGATAAGGTGCATGGATATCCTGTAGTCTTTGCCTTGTTAATGTGTATGGACCGCACACTGGCTCTGCTTTCATTGAGTTATTACGCCAAGTGTAATTTGAAACAATTACAAAAACACTGGCCCACTTGTTACAACACTCATTTTCCCTCACATATACAAACCACAGATTCAATAGCCTTACATGTTTTTCAATCACACCCAGTGGAGCAGTGTTCACTGCGAAAAAGTATAGCATTTCATCCTAGCTCGCATGGTATGGGATAATCTTTCACATTTAGCCTGGGGTTTGTTTTGCTATTTCAGCAGAAAGTTGTGCAAGCCATGTGAATAACAATAGGAAGAGATGATAAAAATACCAAATGATATTGTTTCTGATGTAAATTCATAAATAATTTGAATAATCAATGCAAATAATTTATCTATGATAATTTTGATAATAAAGGGTGTGTATAGTACTTCATCTATGATGCATTTCCTTATGCACAAACACACAAAATGCAGGGAAATGGTGAGACAGTGCATGGAGGAGAATATATTGTGCTGCACATACAGTTATGAAAATGGTACATTTTGCAAAACTTGACACCAAAAACAAGTCAGCAATATATGCCTGGGAGCAAAGCTCAAGGCCGATTCACATTTATAGTTGCTATTTGGGGTCGGTTTCACCCAAATGGTTATAGAATTCATGCTGACCAAAAAACATCTTTATTTTTTTAATGTATCTTTTTGGTAACATCTTTTTTGGATTCATTGTAGTCTATAATAGTTAAACCAAACTAGAGTTTAACTTTGCCCTTGTGGCACCGTCGGCAAACCCAATGTGACGCTATAATGATTTGTTTGGGGTTGGAGCGGCCTAATAAGATTAAAAATAAAATAGTAAAGATTCTTCAGTTTGCTTCAAATGTGCATGGACATCACACTGAAAATGGTTGAGGGCTGTTAAACCATGAAAGTTTTTGAGTTTTGATTACAGTATAAAGATGTGCTACTGACAACATGACGCACTGACAATTATAACAGTATTTTATGTTGGCACAGCAATTCAAAATTAAACAAAATAAAAGAAAAAGGGTTCAGAACTCAAAATGTAATATCCTGAAATGAAGATTCAGGTTCAAGAGTCATGTGTCGGTGTTTAATTTTCTCGAAAAGTCCATTATATATTTGGAAGATTATGAAGTCCTAAAGATTTGACAATATGTAAATCATTAATTTTGACTTTTTGTAACCCTTTGTGTTGCAGACCTCACTATTGTTCACAGAACGCGTTGTGAAGCTGTGATGGACACCTTTGACAATGTGAGTAACATTTTACTTCTTACCCTTGTAGCTGCACAGCTGAACACAAGGAGGTCAGGCCTTGTACCTCCATCTCTCTCTTTCTCTGAAGGTGCTGTCGCAGCCTGAACATTGACATTTAACATTCCTCTGTGCTGCCCCTGGGTTCTCAATTGGGGATTCAGGGTACAGAGGCCAGTGCCTGGTTCTCAAGGGTGAAAACAAAAAGGCCCTTGAAAATCACAAGGAGTTCCCATGATCCTCGGAAAGACCTTGATCCAGTTTGTGTTATTTTTCCATTCTACAGATTAGGGCGCACAGAAAAACCCAAACAATTTTTTTTTTTTGCATTGAGTTCTTGATAACGCATCGCAAATTTTCCAGTTTTCCTGGACTCATGGGGTGATTTTGCAAAATTTCAATTTTGGCAATGCAATCCAGATTAATTTCTCTTTGTTTAATTTTTATTATAATTTACTTTTCATCATCACTGACACCTCTAAGTCAGTAAAAAGGCTTATACTGACATTGTATGGCAGGAAGTTTTCCAAGACATTTTCAATTTTTTTTTAGCAACATACATAATCTGTTAGCATCAGAGGAGCACAAATGCATAAATAATTGACTAATTCACTTAAAGGGGGCCAGTGTAGATTAATTAAGCTTGAATACTAATTATGTTTTCTGTCTACATCAACTGACGATTTGGTTGGGCTAATAATTTACTGTTAGGTAGGTCACAATTACCCTGTAAAGCTGCTCTTTCAAAAAAAGATGGTTTAATTGCTTGTCTTTAAAAGAAATATGTATGGTTTCTGCTTTTTAATCTCCCTCTCAACTTTTTGGTCATTTCAGGTGCTGTGGGGGTCAAATTATACAAAGAAATACCCTCACATTCTGCACTTTCTCATATCAAATCCATCAGCTGAAAACATTTCTCTTTAGATGTGCCTTCTTGCTGTAATGATTAAAGTTTGTATATTGTTATTAGGCAGATGACATTATTATTGTTATTGATCAAAACAGAGGCTTTAGCATTATTCGTGTGTATGTATTGTAATTATTATTCATGTGTGTGTGTACACACATATGCATAAGGAGTTTTTACATGTATTTTTGCCAAACATGCAGCTCTATCAATTTAGTTATTGGCATCTTCACATATGAATGCATTTACAAATTCTGTTAATGTTGCTGTAAGGCCCCACTCATCCAATTGCCTGAGAAATTATAAAACAGGCAACACACAGAAGCATATTTTAAAGCATTGTCACTCAAAGAGGATAGACAATGTATGCAAATCTTTCTGTGAGACGGGAAAAATGAATTTCCAGAAACATTCATGTGTTTGACTCATAACACACAGGGTGCTTGTCTGGAAATGGTAGCTTTAAATCTTTCTGCGGAGACAAATTTTTGTCATCTCATTTTTGTGCAAGCAGCACATACACAGACAGAGGAAGACAGTGTTAAGCTGGGGCCTTGTTTACAGCTGCGTGGGGAAGAAAACAGGCAGACGTAAATGAGGGTTGACGGTTTCATGAAGCACAATTGGTTGATGGCAGATTCAATGTGACTGGGCTGAACTGGGCGATGATCCGTACAGTATGCAAAATTTACTTTCTAGCTGGTCTATGCCCACCAGCCCCTAGCAGCAAGCGGTCTTCCCCAAGCCCTTCTAGCTATGCCTTTGAATGCAACAAGAACTGAACAAGGCATTGTTGTGGTCAATTCCTTTTGACAACAATTACATTTACAAAAAATAAAAATAAAATTGCAGTCATACTTTTCTTGCTGGTTACAAATGATATGAAATGTTTTTTTCTCATACTGACTGCAAAGTGAGCATTTTATCTAATGCAAAATGATATGTGGAAGCAATGGAAGGGGTTAAGGGGATACATGGCCTGGGATGACAGGAGAATGAATTTGCCCTGTTGTCTTGTATATGCAAGTGGTAATAGATCCAAAATAACAGCATGTAGTTTTAATGCAGTGTCATAATTTTAAGATATGTGTAAAATGACAGGCAAGCTGTAAGAATTTAATTTGTGCATAGTTTTCACTCTTACTCAACATTTGATATTCAATGTATTATATATTCCCAAGACTACTTTTTTTTCTACTGAGGATTCAATTGTTGTTTATCATATATGAACTGTAACATCTGCATGCTCCATCCAGTTATGACACAGTAAATGACAGTCCTTCTACAACAAGGAGCATGCTGTCAATGTCAGAGAGATCGAGGATGCAAGATGAGAGCATATATTTTCTTAGCTCTGTAGACAGAGAGGATCACATGGTGCTGTGTGGAATAGATTTTTTTAAGTGACAATCACCCTAAGCATTAGGCCTGGGGTGAGTGTACTGAACTCCTCATGTGTACTTTC
>CAAKHD010014313.1:210242-329501 GCA_901007705.1 Fistularia tabacaria
TCCCCACTACTTTACGCAACCAACTGTGATATCCTCAGTCTTCTATAAAGTTGGAATTTGTGTAAAATTAAATATGATTTAATACGTCACGGTGACTTTATCCCCCCTGCAATCTGAGAAATACAAGTATAGCAACTGAGATTGTAGTGAAATACTCAAGGACTGTAATGAGAATTATTTGAGGTTAAGAAAACTGATTGGTGGGGTATACCCTTAATAGAGACTGCCCTGCGGCCATTGGATTCCCATAAACTCTGTGTAGCAGACTTGATACCCATAGGTCAGTGATTGCTAATAAGAAGTCAATGAGACATGGGCTCAGGTTATTTTCCTTTGGATCTACTTCTCTACACTTGCCCGGTCCTCCAGGCCACTGACCTTGCAGTATTTAGAAGGTATTGTCTTTGAAATTCCAGGTACTTTTGAGCTTGTAGACTTTCTCATTAGTTCCTTTTGAACACGGCAAACATATGGCAGTCGTATTTAAGAGATTGCCTGCCGTGACCTTTTGCAGCATGCTAATTAGGCCCCAGAGCACTGCAGGCCACGGAGAGGTGCACAGAGAAAACCTCCAGTCTCTTTCCCAGTCCTCACTTTCCGCCTCTGTACTTCTATCTCATCGCGGCTCTGCCTTATCTGCCCCTGCCCTTCGACAAAGTGGGATTCAAAATTAACATTTTGCTTCATGTGCTTCTAATAACCACTAACCTGAACCTGAACCACCCCCACGCCCCATCCTCTCCACTCATTCTGTTGCACTTTTCACAGGAAATAAATGTTCCCAAAATTACTTTGACCCGACGTTGACAGAGCAGACAGACCCAAGGCAGTGCAGGACAGCTGGGGTCAGCGCTGAAGATGAGCTTGAATTAAGTATGCCATTCACCGTCATAATAGTTCTCCTCGGTTCATTAAAGTGAGGTGAGAGGGATCACTAGTACCAGGCCGACATATGTGATGGCAGGACAGTCATTGTAAATACACCAAGTGATGGCATCACTTGATTGGCTTTCCAGCTCACTGTCATTGACCAAGGTCACATATCATTGGTCAGTTATCTTTCGGCCATGTTTTTTTTTCCCAGTGCATGGTGACATGCAGAGCCATATCAATAGTTAGCTTCCCCCTCCTAAAGTAGACCTATTATAAGAATTCTCCTGGGAGCCAAGTAATATGCATGTTATAATGAAACATGGATATTAATGGAGAAGCCATTACACCTGTATCTTTTGGATATCACTGCCTTGTAATATCAAAGGATTCTCCAAACCAAATCTCCTCACATGACGACAGGCCAGCTAAAAGGGATGTTAAAGCTCCGATTTCATTACCCTCCTGTGCACACATGGTTTTCAGCTACATTGTTCATTGCAAATATCTGTAGTTTGGATGTTAAAATGTGGTGTGGATTGATAGGCCTGATAAGACGACTAGAGTAGAATAAGTAGTCATTTAGAAGAAAGCAATGCTTTTCGAGTAGTTCAAATTTTATAATGTTTTTTTTGACTTGCAGCAATACTAAACGCAGATGAAAGCAGGATATATCAAAGAATTTCTGCTCCACTTGATGAAGACAACACTTGCATAGACATACCTGGTATGTAATCTCAGATTAAATCTCATTAAATGTGGCAGGGTGGGCATGATCATGATTTTATTTTCATTAGCAATGTCCACCAAATAAATATCAAATTTATTTCAAGCACAGTGAATTCAAATATTATGGTTTGACACCACATTGGTGGCTTTTTTAATTACTAATTTAAAATACCCAAAGGTAACTCATTTGTCAGAATGACAACAATAACAACAGAGGCATCAGTGACTGCTTTGCTTTTCAGGTATACTACATGACAAAAGGTCAAGGGAGCATTTTATAAACAAGCATAAGCCACTACATTTTCCATCAACACTAAACAAAGAATATGGCTAGAGTGAATACGGCAAATGCTTTCCAAGCACAGCTTTTGTTTCGTAGAAGGCCTGCCTTTACTCATTAGCACAGTCACATTTAAATATGTAGCAACATTGAGGTGGTTTAAGCTTTGCATTGTTCTAGGTGACGACAGTTGCACCAGATCCTGTTGACATGACGCACATCTCCCTTGTAATTCTAGCACACAAGTGATGGGTTTAGGCCCGCTTCAACATGGTAGAATTTAGCCGGCTTGTATTATTTGGCATTGTCTTGGATTTAGCTGTACCACCAAGATTAGCAGCCCCATCTATTGTTCTGGAATGTTCATGAAATCCCTGAGAAAAGTAAAGAGGATCTTGGATTAACGGTTCCCCCATGCAATAAGCTGAGACACAAGGAAGCAAAGAGTGAGAGGAAGAGAAAGAGACAGCTCGTACTTCTTTAAGGTTGGAGTCGAACTGCAGTTACTGCCAGTTTGAACTTCTCTAAGTTACAATAGATATACAAACAATCACATTTCCTTGTTGTGCAGATGCCTCCCACTGGTGTAGGCTGCATGTCTTATTTGCAGCTGCACAACTAGATTAGTGTTTGTCATAATTGATCCTGACATTTTGCGACTGCATCTCTGGCTTTTATCTTAGGTTTTACAGGCTGACACAAAGAACCATACATGTTTCACAAGAAAGCATATGAATAAGACGTATTAATAAAATGGACAGTGGCCAGTCCAGGACAAATTCCTCCTTTCTGTCTGAGATCTTTAGTTTTTCATTTTGATCATGATCAATTCTCTTTCTTTGGCTGGGAGATGAAAGACCACAGAACTGGCATTCTATATATTGCAGTCCTCTTTCAGTCGTTAGGCATTGGTATCAGCTTTCCTTTAAAAGCATCATAGTAACAATGACATTGGCTGGTTCAGGTTTTAGACTGCACACGTTGAATACACAGATGCTGAAAGAATAGCTTATGCTATCTTCAAATAAGGTGATGCAACAAAACTGAAAAGGTGCACATGATGCTCAGATGCTCTTTACTCCTTTCCGCAAAGGCAATACTTAATGAAGCCATAGCTGGTACCAAAAAATTCAGTCCATGCTTGATTGCATTTTAGATTCTAAGTAGATTCCTTGGTTGATTTGCACCAAAAAAGATTTAGGGATATACAGTACACAGCAGGAGCCTGCAGCATTTAAGGGTTTTTGGTCGTAATACAACAAGGTAATTGGCAGAGTTTGAGTTGAACAGCTCAGGCCTGAAGAGCAAATGGTATTGTTATCATGCCCCAAATGTGATCAGAACTTGACAATAAAAATACACAGTAAACACAATGATGGTAAAAGTATAAAATACTACTAATACTGATAATATAGTCTAGGTATATAAATGATAATAATAACCACAACAACAACAACAACAATAATAATAATAATAATAATAATAATAATAAAGCATTTTTTTTATTGTTATTATTCCTAGTAGCATTATGAGAAAAGCTCTATTTGGATCAATGATACTTCTACTACTATGACTACTACGGATAATAATTGATTATTATGTATATGCACATATATGCTTTTTTCTTACCTTTTTTTAGGTTTAATTATGAACTAGTATATGTTTAACTGACAGTTTTAGTCCTTCTGTAGGAGTGGCAACATCTTTTGTGTTTTGTGTATTAGAATCTGGCTACATACGTTTGCGTATGATTGTATTTATGCATGCAGATTCATACGTGTATGTTGTCTGATTACATTTCTGTGTACGTGCGTTTATGTCTGTGTGTCCATGCCTGCTAATGCATATCTCTCCAGGTACACTCTTAGCCTCCAGGGATGAGGAGGTGTTGAAGGTGAAGGCGGGTAATCCAGTGCTGGTCTATGGTGGTGGTAATGCCCCTGGCTTCAGGCCCTTCCAGGCCCGAACTGCTGCCAAGACCCAAGCTGGGACTAGTGCTGGGCTTGGAGGAGAGGCTGGACTTGATGCAGGGAGGATAGTAATGGGCAGAGAAAACACTATAAAAAGTAATGCCTCTGCTTTTTAAGATTTTTTTGTTGTATATTTGGTGTCCATAGAAGTAGGCAGGATTGAAGAGCATTATACAATACTTAAACATATAAAGCTTCTTCTCTGATAACTTTTTTATAATATTTGTTAAAATTCACATACATTAATGCATGTAGATTTGAACAATGTCACCTGTGTCTGTCTTCAACTCTAAATTCCAGTCATTCAGTGTAAGTGATAACTGATAGCTATTTCTTATTTTTTATGTCTTAATACATGGGTTAAGACTTGCTGTACTTAAATTAAAATCCCAGAAGTCATTTCTTTTCATTTTTTGTTAGCTATTGAATTGTGTTGACTTTTTAAAGAGTTTTCATATTTAAACAACAATTAGATCACACAAAAATAAAAGTAGAAATACATATAAATGTGTATCACATCGCATTGGTTAGGATCTAACACGATGTGATTATGTGATTGTGAGAAATTCTTCAAACATGGTTTTAGGAGGGATTTTACAGGCTATGTAAAAATATGCTGTAATTTCTTACAGTGAGGAGTGAGGAGGTGATCCCCCACTACGCTCAACTGCCGAGGGAGTGTGTGCATCCTGACATGATCACGCTTGGCAGCCTTTCACTGCAGCAGGTCAGGGCTACAAAGAGGAATATCTGTGTCATCATCTCATATTCACCAGCACATCAGCCATGTCCATTATACTGTGTATCTGTGGCTTTGGCTAATGGATGTAGAATGTGTGGTGTGTGTGCGCTTTTGTTTGTATGCGCTCATATTCTGTTGTGTGTATGTGTTTCTGTGTTATACATACTTAGCTTAAAAACTATCTTTATCTTTTATCTCACACTTGCTTCTTTGCTCCATTTATGTCCGAAACATTTTTTTCATCTCCAATGAATCATTTTGACAATATTCATTAGAAGTGAAAAGCTCTATTTGGATCATGCATTCAAAGTAGTTTAGGTGAGATGATATGTTCTAACTTCTGTTTAACATATGCTACACATGTAAAGTTCACATTACTAATGTATTTTGTTGTGTCTTTGAACTTTGTTGTAAATATTTGCTTCAAATGCTGCCGTCCAAACCATCTTATTTACCATTTGGACAAAATTAGAGCGTGACTACTTTTTATTCCAAACTGCATTTGCACTTGCACTAAGATCTGAAGCTAACCAAACCTTACAAATGTTTTTATATGTATGAGAGAACACATGAACATGAGGTTCCATTGTATTTGGGAATCTAGATTGCAAAGACAGCCAAGCATGAACACATGCAAAAACAGAATACAGAACTTATATCCACTGTATTTTTAGTTGTAATCTCACATCAAAAGAGAGTAGGAGTGTCATGATATATGAATAGAAAGTAATCGTAATTGAAGAAAAATGGATCACCGTCATTTGGAAGTCACAGCAACAGTTGACTCATCCTCCCTTACTAGATAATCAGCAGCATCTACTGTGTGTACTATATCAGTATTGGAATCCGTGTTATCTTTTCCCGCTATAATATTTATGCACTCTCCTACTGTTTCCACACCCACTTCCCATTGAAAGCACATTATCCACCAGAGATTTCGCATCTATTTTAAAAATAATAGTGTTTTTCTTCTTTCGTTATTGTGTGGCACAAAGCCTCTTCAGGGCGAGACGCTGCCACTTAGCAGTGGGTTACTGTGAATGTGCTGACTGAATGTAAACCAAGCAAAAAATACTCATGAAATGTAACATGTCTTTAGGGCCTGGCTCAGTATCGATTGCCTTCAGATTGCAGTATGGTTGCTCACTGTGTTTAATTCTGCCATTATGGTGTGCCGTATCATAAAGCGGCACCCAGAGCCCATGTGCATGTGTATTTGCAAACATTATCAGCAGGCTGTTCAGAAAGGACCACTGAGGAGGAGTGAGTGGGCAAAAAGGAGGAAGAGACTAATGGCCTTCTTCACTGCGAATGTTGTAAGGCTCTTTGTATTCCAAGTATGCTGTAACCTAATAGATACTTTAGTTATAGATATAACATCACTCAGGTCTTTCATTTGAATGCTTATTGGTGATATTGCAAGCTTAACATTTTAATCCTCTCATCCTCTTTTCATAACATTTGGACATATAGATACATTTGTCATGCTTGAATGTCATACCAGTCTCTCTTCTCCTTTTCGTTTTCGGCTTTCCTTCCAGCTGTTCCCTTCAGCATTCGCTACAGCGAATCACCTGCCTCCATCTAACCCTATTGTCTTCATTTTCTTCTCTCACACCAACTACATTCATGTCCTTTTTCATTCCATCCATAAATCTCCTCTTTGGTCTTCCTTGAGGCCCCCTGCCTGACAGTTCCAACCTCAGCATCCTCCAACCAATATATTCAGTATCTCTCCTCTGTACTTGTCCAAACCGTCTCAGTCTGGCCTCTTTGGCTTAATCTCATCCTTGTGCCTCCAATAGAGAACCTCAACATCTTCATCTCTGCTACCTCCAGCTCTGCTTCCTGTCATTTCGACAATGCCACTGTCTCTCAAAACCATACATCATCACTGGTCTTAACACCGTCTTGAACACCTTTTCTTTCATTCTGGGTGATATTCTTTTAACACATATTACAGATGACACTTTTGTCGACCTTCTTCGTCTAATCATCAGACTCTCTGTCCCTCTCGACTGCTTACCCTAAGTACTTAAAATCTTCCACCTTATTTATCACCTGTTTCCTGTAACCTCACGGTTTCACTCGGGTCCCTGTCATTCACACATATGAATCGTATCTCACTGTGGCTAACCTTCATTCATTTTCTTTCCCTGGCATACCTCCACCTCTGTAGATTTTGCCCCAACTACTCCCTGCTCCCAAAATTATCTGCTAACATCATAGTCCATATTGATTTTTGCCAAATATCTAAATGAACAGTTTAGCTCCCCAGATGTTCTTAGTAACTCCCTATTAACATTCACAAACAATTCCTGCATCTTCATAAAGAAATAAAACACGTCAAGGCTTTATGTAGAATAATCTTTTGACAAGCTGTTTGTGATGGTCAGCTCCAGCTGTAAACATATATCCTAAATTTAATATTCTAAAGGATTTACAAACTGATGAACCAGTAAGAGAAGCACGATGACCGAAACTGAAGAGTCCGCTTCCGTGGGGAGTCCACCCCATTTCCTATCTCTATCCATATGTACATTCTATGTTACATGACTGTAATAATTAATTATGTGAAAAGCATTTATATTTCCACTGACATTTGAGAAGGCATGTAATTTTATATGTCCTCTGCACAGCTTTGCATTGCATTGTGGGTAGTATTGCTCCAGGCAACAGAAATCTGTCCATGTCATTGGGCTGGGAGGCACATCAAATCTTGGTCCATCCACTGAAGTCAGAGATCACACAACACATCTTGTACCAGGGGCCTGGCTGGCAATCAGCTTAGCATGTTTAAGTTTTAAGTAATTATGGACTACCACCCTGGCAGACATGATAAAATCAAGAAATTGCTCGACACATCAGTATCTTCTCCTCTGTTTAGTTATTTTACGGGGGGCTGATAGTCGGACACCAGTCGTGTCAGATGAATGTGGTGCAGTGTTTAGTGAAATGACCTCCCCTCAACAGCCTTGAACCCTGCAAATTCCTTTTGATATCAATGGTGGGTGGCTATTAGACATGGGAGACTTTCTACGCATCACCTAGGGCTAGATCTGCCTGAAATTGAATGAGAAATAATTTCACTTTTTCTCACCCATGCCTATGAAAGAAAATAAATAAATAAAGGGAGACATGAAGCTGACTTGTGTTTTTTTGGAACAAATGTGTAATTCATTTGTTTCCACTGTTTCTGATTTAATAGGGGTCGAGTAATTGCATTAGGAAGCACATTGTGCCTTGTTGTGAACTGATGAAAGCACATGTAATACTTTTGATAGGCGAATAGAGGGGGTGGGGTACGGAAGGACCTAGTCCCTGCCTTTGAAGCTGAGCATTTATTTGCTGAATTATCCCTCCTTTTACAAGCATCTTATCCCCAGTCACAGACAGAGACCCAGTGATATTGCTTTATTTTGAGGAATTAAGAGAGGTAGCGTGGAGACAGAGCAAAGCAACCGCTTATTACATTACAACTGATAAGATTGAAAGGCTGAGAAATGGAGAGTGCAGTGGACAGAAAGAAAGAGAGAGTGATCGGGTGGAAAGTGTTTTGTTGTGCTGTTATTAGATTTAGTTGCTGTTGCTACCCAGTGGAACAACCAAACCAGTCCAATAGCCAGGTGGCTGCTAACATGGTTAATTTGTAAAGTGAAGTGTATTTTTGTGTGTGTGTGTGTGTGTGTGTGTGTGTGTGTGTGTGTGTGTGTGTGTGTGTGTGTGTGTGTGTGTGTGTGCGTGTGTGTGTCTGTATTACTTTTGGAAGCCATTGACTGAGTGCACTTGGGGAAGGCAAGGAAGACATGGTCAATTATGGTCAAATGACAGAACTCCCAGAATCCCTCTGTTTAAATTCACACCCTCTCTGGCAGGTAAAGTAATATTTCACAACCTTGTGTCCACTGGCTTAAAAACACACACACAACACATATCTGGGAGAAACACAAATTGACACACAATTTAATCGCAAAGGGGGCTGTGTCTCAGAAGCAGATTATTGATCCGATAATGCGAAAATGTTTACCAACTGTCAGAAAAGGCAGGATCATTTGGTCAGGTGATGTAATTACATGAAATGATATGACGGATAGGATCCCTCATTAAAAAAAAAAAAAATCCTCCACTCCTCAAAATGGATAATGATCGTGCACATGGCAACACAAAAGGCGTTCCAATTTTGAGACACATGCACTGAGCAAATGGATGTTAACCATCTAGCTCGATCTTTTATGCAGCAGTTTTTCCCCAGTTTTGTTTGGATGGTGGTTTTAGGAATATAAGTAGGAGGGAAACAGATGAAAAAGGGTAGAAAAGAGAAAAAAGTAAGTGTGAAAGAGACTGAATCTGCAGCTTTAGCAGTAGCATCACCAGCTGTGGGAGGAGTGTGCTGTTGTGTTGCATCTGGGGATGAGGCTGCCATGCCACCGTGCTGGCTTAAAGATGTAATGAATCTTCAGTCAGGGGCTTTCCTTCCAGGGTGACAACTGGCTTTGAGGAAGGTTGTAAATGCAGGGGAGATTGTGGTATAATTCCTCAGACTGGCGTTTGTGCCCCCCAGTCACCATTCGATTATCTCCCAAATTGCTGTGTTTCACTGAGATAAAGATTTTTTATGGCTTGCTGACTTGAAACAACCGGCACAGGCAGAATAGGGGGCAGAAGAGGGAGAGGGATAGAGAGAAAGCAAGGGAGAGACAGCAATGGCCAAACCTGCTACGCATAGTAATTTCCTTTGGTAAATGACAAAATCTTTGTTTATATGACATTTCCCTAAAATTACTACAGCTGGATGAATCCGAAATATAAAATGTCACATTTGGCATGCAAAACTATGAAAATATATTTCTGTGCAAAATTCATGGAGGCATTTAATTTAGAACGTGTTTAATAACTATGGCAGCCTGCATCAGTAATCCTGCCCGGAGGTCCCAAAAAGATTGTCATATTTATTCTCTCCTTTCTTCACCCCCCTCCTTCATTCTGAAGCCAAAAATTTTTAAGGGTAAATGTTCATTGTTAATTAAGATTTACTAATTAAAATGAAAATAATTAACGCGAAAGCTTAATCTCTGAATATTAGCCCATACTTAGAAAGAAAGGAAGTTTTTGTATGTGGCATTTCCTGTCTCTATTAAGAGTGCATTTTGTGTGATCAGTCAATGTGTGGAAAGCCCTGAAAAGATATTTCAGCGAAAGGGCGGCTGCTTGCCAGCAAAACCACGGAGGATCCCTCACTAGAGCCTTTGATCTCATCTGTAGGAGTGCTGTAATGTTATGGCACTTTAGGCGCAACTCAGGCTCAGGGCAAACAAACCACCTCTGATATGGAAAATTGGCTCACGTCACCTTTTACCTTTGCCTCTGTGTCTTCAATGTCTCTTATGATACCTGCGCAAAGCATGTGAGCCAGATAATAATAATACCTTTCAAAAATGTAGAGAGTGCAAACTAGAGACCGCTGTGATTATATTATTTCTATTCCTCTTCTTCTCTTAAACTCCTCCTCTTCCTTCTTTCCAGTCCGTAAGCAGTGAGGCCTCCTTCAACTGCTCCCAGATATGTGGGCTAAACCCCTTGACCACCAATTCATTTTATTTTGGCCCAATTTAGTTTGTGTTGTTTTGGTATACAATTAAGCACCCAGTGAAAAGATTGAGGGGCACTACTGAGGGGCTTGGTACACATCTTCCCCTACCAGTGGCTACCGTTTGCTGTTGCTGTGTGTTCGTGAAAGTGTGAGGTTTTGTTGTCTTGAAACTTTGCACTACAAACCAAACAGCTGATTCAGGGAACAAGTATGTACTGTATGCGAGTTGTTGCTACAATGGCATTGATTGAAAATGAGGACTCTAATTGCCAGACATTAAAAATTTGCCCAAGGGAGTGTGAATATTACCTAAGAACATAAAATAAAGAGGCATTAAGAGATGTTGATTAGACAGAGCTACTTTGACTGCCTAAAATCTAATACAGGATAGATAAATAAGGAAAGGATAGGATAGAATAGGATAGGATAGGATACGAGAGGATGCGATGCGATACGATACGATACGATACGATACGATACGATACGATACGATACGATACGATACGATACGATACGATACGATACGATACGATACGATACGATACGATACGATACGATACGATACGAAAGGATATGTTTGGATGAGACAAAAAAAAATCGTTATAAGAACAGTTGTAATACAAAACCATTGTGGATTTCAAAGGATAAATAGACTGCATTTTCGCAGTGGTTGGAAATTTGAACACATCAGTATTCATAATAAAGTATGATTCGTCATTTACATATCAACTGACCTCTTCCCTATTCAGGCTTACCTACAGTTTGCAGATAAACTCAGTTCCTTCCTTTGTCACTCATTAAAATGCATCAACTCAGGTGAAGCCAAAAAATCCATGCTTCTACAATTTTTTTTGGCATGAGTATAGAGTTTAGATCTCCTTTATTTCATAATTACTCTGTATCTTGGATCCCCTGTGTTTGTATACAGTATAAATAATTATACAGTATGAGGTGTTAAAAAAGATGAAGGAAAAATACAAATAAAAATAAACATTTAAGTAAATTGCTCCTCACATCTTGACAGCAACAACAGTATTTAGAGATGACCTCAAAAAAATGAAAACTCTTTAAACATACTTTTAAACTGAGCAGTACAGGGCCCATCCACCAGGCAGGAGGCCCTATGGTTATCCCAGAACATGCTGGAGGGATTATATATCTTATCCGGACTGGGAAAGCCATGATAAATGAAGCCTCAAACTAGCACAGTAAATGCCTTTAGATTTGCCCTTAGACAACACAAAAGCTCAGTGTGTTTGCTTGTCCATCCATCATTTCATCAAGTCAAACATTGTCAACGCTGTATCTAGTACCAAGTCATGGTGATTAAGGTAACATAGACACCATTTTCTTGGCAAAATCCCAACTGGTTCCCTGGCCAAATGAGATATCTTATCCCTTTTGGGGTTCTTTGTTCTGCCCACTTGTCAGATCCTTACTCTATCTCTAATGCTATGGACTAAATATGTACAATTAATTGTATTCCTTCATTCTAAAGCCTTTGACATTAGAAACATTGATCAACGTGTAAGTTGAAAACTTCCTCTAAAGGCCTCACCCTCTGGGGCCTTTTGTTCCTATTACCATTGACCTGAGAGACAGGTCAGCAATAAGTACAATCATTTATAAGAGATAAGTTTGTTGTTTGTCGCAGCAGATATCAAAAAGACAACATATAGATAAGCACAACACACTTAGAAAAGAAAGAATATATGCATACACAAACATGATATACATGTATATGTACACACATATCACCATACGTGCCCATACACACATATACATACATACATTCATTTAATGTCTGTTTTTTTTTAACTGTGGATGTGTTTCATTCACAGATATATTAGCATTTAGCTTATAGTATGAACAAAAAGAAACACTGTTCTCATGGAATGCTCCGATAATATGCACTGTGTGTATTGCAGATGAACCCGCACAGAAGTCTCCAGTCCATGGAGATATGTGTACGGTGTCTAAGAGCTACCAAAGACAAACTTCCGAGGGGATTCTACTCTGTCAGTGTGGCTCTTCACAGTCGCCTAGGGGGTCCAGCCCTGGCTTTGTCTAAGAAGAAAGAGCAAAAAGAATGGACAGTATTGACTGACCCCGTCAAACACCGGGGTCGATTCTATGACATCGACCTACACTTTAACAAGACCTTGATCATGGTAAGCATGATTTCCACAGGATTTCATCAATACATCACATCAACAATTGTGATTTGAAAACAAATAAAACTAAATATTCATCTTCTTCTGCTTCTTTTCCTTTTGGCTTTTCCCTTCAGCGATCACCACAGCGAATCAACCTTCTCCATCTAACAAAAAATAAATATCATGTGATACTAAATATGGGGTCAGTAGGAAAAATCAGTAGTTGTGTGTTTATCTGCCTTGATTTTTTTTATTACTAAAAAACTGAATTTAAATGATTTATAACTCAACCCGTTGAATCAGAGGCAGCCGGTTTCACAGATAGGGCCTCAGAGAGATATACCTATGCTTGATTTGGGAGATCGTATTGCGGCTATTTCCATATAGTAATAGCCTTTCTTGATTCTGAACAGGGTAACCTTGCATTCAATTTTGCAATTCACATTTTTGCTGAAGCCAGAAATTCAATAATAATGAAATATGGCTTTCACTAAAGGCCACTAATCACTTTTATTTAGTGATGCTTTTGATCAGTAATTCAATTAAAAAATGGCAAAGATTCTATTTCCAAGAAATATACATAATATAGCAAACATTGCCATTAAACAAGCCATGCCAGTACAAATTTACCACACGGCTCAGGTTTAAATTCCATCTCTCTTTTTTTTCGTAGTTATTTAGAAGACTGCACAATTTTGATATTTAAAGGGTTGCGAGAAGTTTTATTATTGTAAAAGATAGCATATGAAAATATGCCACAGACAGCCCCTAGGATATTCTCTAGGGATCATCACATGAATAAAACAACAACTTGTCAAACATGACATTTAATCCATGCATGTAAATCAAACCCAAGATCAATTATTCATTTGTATAAGGGAGTAATTTTTTATTGGAATGAAAATTAAGTGCAAAAATTTAGATTTCTTTCTACATGTCTTCGGAGCATTGGTAACACAGTTGAGATGGATCAGTCGGATAACAGAATAAAAGTTAGGTGAGATTTACCAATTTTTTTAAATTTATTTTTTTTACCCTTTTCTCATATCTATATGACTCTATATTTAGAGTGTTAAATAATGAGAACCATATATCCCTGACAGAATCAAACATGTTTTGGTTGTGGGTTACTGAAGTGAGACAACACATCAGTTTGCATGAATTGAAATCCATACGGATCCTAAAACCACTTTCCAAAACCCACTGATTTCAAAAGGAAAAAGAAAACCGTTTTTTGAGACTACACTAATCTCAAAAACCCACAGATTTATTTTGGATGGTCGATAATGACCATTGGATTAAAACTCTTCATTCATGTTTATTCATTTATGATGTAAAACACAAACAAAGAAAAAGAAAAACAGAAGTGAAAGTAAATGCGTTGTCCCCTCCTGGTTCCATAGTTTTGTTCCCGGCATAGAATAAGGCTTCTTCTGATAGCATCACTAAAGGCCTTGGCTGGAGCATTTAGCTCGTGTGGACACTGTCAATGTACTGGTGGGTGTATTCACAGCGCTAAAGCATCCTGATAAGATTGTCTCCAGCTCCAATCAGACATAAAGAACGGGGTAAAAGCCGGCATCAACTGAATGCAGACCTGGCATCTGATTCAGAGGTAGAAAAGGTTTAAGTATAGCATGGTAAATGCCTCATGACACTCACCCTCCCTCTTTCTCTCCCCAAACCCCCGTGCTATTGACAAACCTGTTGTTGTTGTCCTCGATGGTAGTGGCGGAATCACTGATCAGATTTGTGAGACTGATCAGGATTGGCTTGGCTGCTTTCTATCTATCCCCTTGCCCACACTATGGCGCACGATTTAGAAGTGCTTGCAGAGCCTTCTTAGAGGAAATGAGGAATTAGTGATAGTAGGAGGAAGCCAGGAGCTTATTTTTCTTTCCTCCCTCTCTCTTCCCCAGCCTTCTTTCATTCATCATTCGCTTTGCAAGTCGGGGTTTCTTAGATTTAGAAAGAATGAGTGCAGTTCAGTCAGAAGTGTCTCAGATGTGCTGGGAAATGGCACCACTCAGGAAAGATAGGTTTAAAGCTGAATGCATGGATGCAGAACATCTCAACATCTATTCCCATGTCACATCAGGGTCAAAATGACTAATTTCACATTTCAAAAGAGAAATATTAAAATTATTGTTTTCCTTCACTGACATTCCTTGACTGCAGTCTGTAAAACTCAGGGTGGCAAAGAGCCCATTTTTCATTGTAGTTGAAAATCTCAGAATCAGCGTAGGTATGGAGATCAAACTTCTCTTAAAAGAACTTCGGCAGATTGTCTCTTCAGAATGACAGATAATTTGTTTGCTTTTTAGATAGTTTTAGACAATTTCTAAATTTTGGAACGCTAATGCTGATTTATTCATTCTTATTTACCAATTGCCGTGGTATTTTTCCCTGACTAAAAAAAGGTAGTCAAAAAGGCAAAAATTAAATTACCATAAAGCCATTGAATTTCCATAAAGAAATTGTTATTCATACAATCAATCAGTTTTTCAGTGACTCATTTTCAGGAAATATGAATTTGCCACACAGATATGATTAATTGTAAAAAATAAGTTTGCAAGTAATCTATAAGACTCTTAAACTGGGGATAAAACTTTGTTGCTGGTCACTGGTCAGTTTCACTGTGGCAGATGCACAACACCCAAAAAGTGAACGTCTCAAAAGGGAAGAGTATTCTAAAAAGCCAGTTCGGTCATTTTTTCTGCTGATTTCTATGCTTCATTCTCTTTATGATAGTTTGTGGTCTTTCAGGTTCTTTACATTTTTCAGGAATCATATGGTTTTTGACGTCTTGATTGCTGAATTGATACTTTTTAACCATACCCTGTCTTTCTAACATGTGAGGAAAGACTAAAAACTACACTTGGGTGTCAGTAACCTCGTACCATTGCCACCTTCCAAATTCACATGCATGCAATAATAGAGTACATGTCAGCATGTATGTATGTACACACACACGCACACACACACACACACACACACACATACACACACACACACACACACACACACACACACACGGCCACACTACTGCCAAATAAATATTTATGTGGGCCATATTTCTAACGATAAATGAATAATATGAAATACCCTCAATAGATATAATGTGTAACATTCTACCATAAATTCCTGTCCTGAGCCTGACACTACTCCCATCATTAAACAGGTGCATACGAAAACCAGATTCGGGAAGGGGGGGGCGGCAAGAGGGATAGACATGATTTATGTGTTAAAACAAGTCCTCTGCGCGTTGTATTACAACTAATAAAGGGATAAAATATTTCCACCAGGTGATGGATGAAGTAGCACACACCTCACTGTCAGTTCATTTTTTAAGCAAACCCACCATATACTTGGTAAGTAAGAATGTGTGTGTTTGTCATGGACTGCAAACCACTGACATTATTTCCCTCATGCAAGATGCCCTTAATATTATCAGTCTGATTAATTTTGGCCTCAACGCAGAGTAAATTTACTAACTGTCAGCGCACAGACTGCAATGGCTTTCTGAACTTTTTCTGCCCTGTGTTTGATGCCGACAGTAACTATAATTTGAACATGTCCACTTGGCAGTTTGTAGAGGTGGACCAGTAGGAGACTTAGTTGGGACAGTAGTGACTTTCTTTTTGCTTTGGTTTGTGACCGCAGATCCTACCCGCAGCCTGTGAGATCATCCCTTCCATGGTTCTTGTGTTCAGACTGATCGTACTACAAGGACAGAACAGCCACATTAGCTCTGTGCTAGCCTGGGGGGCATTTCCTGTTTGCGGGCCTTACCTTGACTTTGTTCAAGGCAGGTAGGTCTTACTTATATAACTTACCTAGGTAAGTTAATTCTTAGGTATATGGTGACAGCCTCTTTTCTGACTTTGCAAGGAAATAGGTGTGGCACATCAGTTAAGAGAAATTAACACTGAAAAATCATTTTTCTATATTTTGTCAATATTTTTTTCAATCATTTGCCCTATTTGCGATAGAGTTCAAATACATTTAAATCTATTGTACTAATAGACAAGGTAATCAGAGTTATTACTGAAATATTTGGAAAATTAAAATAATGAACATTTTAATAAAAAAGTGCCATTGATTATTTGTTGATATTTTTAGCTCCAGAAGTGATGGTTAAAGGTTAATCCAAATAGAGGAAACAAAAATGGGCCTTTAGATGCAGACTTTAAATCATGGTAAATAAATTAGTATCAATAAAATGCTATGAAACCTCAACCAGCAAGAAACATTGTAAGCTTTAGGTTCAAACCTCAAAGACCAACCTTTGGAATGTACCATACTTTTTGCAAGGGCTTTCTTTAAGGGTGGATCAGCTACACATGGATTATATTTGGATTGGTAGTGAACAGCCAGGGTTTGTCAAAGATTCACAGAGAACAATTTTGTTCAGTTGATATATTCCATTTGGGGACACTGAAAGAAAAATGCATTTTATCATTATTATGTATTTCAAATGCAGTTTTTGTGGGCCTCTGCTTTTAAAGGCATCCTCTTGTGCAGGTTCTTGTGACCAACACTGTTCATTTATGATTGATCTAGGTACAAAACCCCGCTGCTGAGGGGCGAGCCGACTTCACAACTGGACCAGTTTAAAAAAATTGAATCCCTCATCTCCTCAGATCTCAATCACTGGCTGTGCAACATGTACTTTCAGGTGCTTGTGTCTATGAGTGAGTGCAAGTGGGTGTGTGCGTCTGTGACTAGTTTGAGGGGACTCATCTCTTTCTTTGTTCTTGGCCTCATTGAATTGCACAGGGAGATTGTAACCCCCAAAACAAACAAGAACCACATCTTCCACGGTCAAATTCTGGACGGATTTTGGCTGATGCATTGATTATATTAGAGAACATCTTAATTAGATTAAAGGACAAACAAAGCCTTCTTTCTTGGTTGTGACTTTTTATTTATCCCACTGACTGTGACATGTTGTTTGTGTTACGGCACTATCGTTTCGACTGCCTACAGCTACTTTGAGTCCCGGAGAGAAGTAAATAATTTTGTAAATTCCAGTTGTCCATCATACTTGCCAATGGCATATGCAATATTCATATTGATTACCATAGTGATCTTATTTGGAATATTTTATGTCATCATTGTGCACTGGGAAAAATTCCTATGGTTGATAATTGAAAAATTGTCATTTCAGTACTTTGATGAAAAACATCCGTACTGTATTTGTACACATGTTGTTCCTCATAAACACCGCTTAAAGGGCCTGGCAGTGCGATGCTATTAGCATGCTGATGACAATCAAATTAATCCGTCTATTGTTATTATTGGGTTTCAGGTAAAGAGATTTTCACCTGAATCATCTGCAATGCCACACACCTCCATCACTCCACAAATATCTCTGTCAGACCACACAGCCATGCCTCAACCTGGTGTCCATCATCATCACCTGCCATTCAAGTCCCCCCCTGGTTCCCAACTCTGTCCTCAGCCTGCTCATGCGCAGTCCCAGTTTTATCCACCGAAACTTCCTCATGCCAGCTGCTGCCGTGGAACAGGAGACCCCACCCTGGTACATTCTCACTGGGGGTCTCCCCTCTCCCTGTCAGCTGATTCTGCTTGGTCTTCATCATCTCTGCCAGGTAGGGTTCCAATGTTAAAATCCCCAACTATGCCACTGTAGGGAGAAAATGCATATAAGTACAAAATCCCAACCTATACACCGTAGCATTTATCAGGGAATAGAAAAAAAATCAGTATGAATAATGATGGAGCCACCTAATAGACTTGTAACACATGCAATCACACAACCAGCCAACATTGTTATATATTGTCAATGTTCCTTGTTATTTAGGATCTGTGGTGATATAAAATTGAACAACATCCATCAGTTTGTTTTTGCATAATGATCTCTTCATTTGAGGACAAATACACATATTATATCAAAGAATAACTTTTTAGTCCTGGCCATCCCCTCAGCAGACATAGGGGCGTAATGGTAGAGGGGTCACATGTTAATTTTTAATTTCCTCAAACTGGTACTTTCTGAGGTGCATCATTTCTTTATTAAAATTGCTTATTTTTGGAATTATTTTGGAAGGAAACCCATGAAACCTGTGAAACCTTGTCCGTTTTTGTACCCTGTCCACACCAGTTGCTGTTTCCATGCATTTGGGGTCTTATTTAATATGGTATTGCAGACAGGGGCTTTTTCTTTTGTTTGATTGCTTATTTTTAAGAATGACTAAATGAGTGATGAATGAGAAAGCAACTCTAATTAATGAATCATATTTCGAAATAGAGCTGTCTTGATCCGTCCCAGGCCACTGACTGATTCTTCTTATCTGCTTCTGGATGCTGTCAAACTGTAATCCATCATTAACTTCTGATATCATTGATATTGGTCCCATTTCACATGAAATTACTCATACATACTGATATTAAGTTAGTGGTTTGTGTTGGTTCCCCTCCCTGTTGCTGCTGTCTGCAGGGTGCTCAGGTTTCCTGTCACAGTCTAAAGATATGCAGACTTGGTTTTCCATTCCCAGGTGTGAGTTTTGAAATGCAAATTCCTGCATGATGGTTCTGTAACTGACAGGAGTTCACAATGTAATCTTAAAATCAGTATCAGTAAAAAGGTCATGATAATAAGATTAAGTGGTGGTCTAAGCTAGTACTAAAACTATCCTCATACAGATGCAGTTGTTGTGAAAATTGCTATTTTTGTCGACATCCAAAAATCCTTGAATACAAACTCATTTGCCATGAATCTACTACAAAAATGACTGACTCCCTCCTTTGTTATAAATACATCCTATACCTACTACATTTTTTCCTTATTCTTAACACACATACAGCTCATCTTTATTTAACAGTCCTCAAAAAGTTTCTAGGGTGCTCTGCTTTAAACATCACACAGGCTTTTTAATTACAAATGAGTTGTGACAGGTCTGCTGGGTAGCACCCTGCCCCATTTTAAACATGATGCTGGCTGACAGCTTGGCAGTGCTCTCCCAGTACTGAAACATGTGGAAGAAATTGGTCTTTTACATTTCACAGCTTGTCGCTTCCTCCGCCGGCTGACCTGTGACCCCCCACAGAGATCCTTACACCCACTAGGGAAGTGTCCCCAACGAACCGACTGCCTTTCCAGAAAGACAGAGTGTAGAGAGGAGGGAAACACTCACTATGGGAGATTTATGTTCTTGCCACACAAGGCAAGAGTTACCTTGACTCCTAAAAACACACGGCTGCATGGATATATAGAAATGGAAGCACACACACACACACACACATTATTGTAGGCAGGTGAGGAGGTGAACCTGATCCTTAAGTGAAACAGCAGATCAAAAGGTGTCCTGCCTTACCCCTCATTCACTGTGCTCCTCAAGCTGAACTGACGTTTTTTGCCTCATTGGCATAAAGATCTGTTCATGTTGCATTACCTGTGATGCGAAATATGGCATTCAGATGTGGAGATTACGTCAACATTGAAGGGGGCCATTGGACAAACAATTTTAACCTAACCAAGAATGGAAATCCAACTCGGGAAAACAGGAACAAATTATCCTGTTATTCTGCGGTCCCCTGTCAAGTCTGGGCTCATCAGACATTTCCTTTCCATTTCCATTTTTTTTAATGTGTTTTGTTTGGAAAAGGACATCTCCGTGATACCTAGATTTTCCTCAATACCAATTCTTCTGGAACAGAGCAAGTATATGGAGACCCCTTGTCAGGAAGGAACGCCCAGCAGAGCTTGACAGTGAGATGAGAAGTTTGTGTTCCTGAGGCTTTTAGTTAATTAATCCCCACAGAATAATAACAACTGTGAGGTGCTGAGTTGTCTGTTGCAGTACAAAACCCAAAATGCCAATCAAGGAGATTAGTTTGATGGAAAAAATGTAAAGATCACTTTTTTAAAATTTGTTTCTTTCAGGCGAACTGTCCCAGTTGACTCATCCAGGCATAATGGAGTGTGTTTTGCTTTTTAACTAGAAGATTAGCTGGAGGCACCTTGGGTTAAGTGACCTTTCACATTAACTGAATTATCTAGTTACATAGGGTTTGTTTGAAACAAAATGACTAATTAAATTAGCGTCTCTTTTCATGATCCCTTTCGGAGGATCACAATGAGCATGCAGATAATCCGACCATGAGTCTGTAGCTCTTTCATTTTTGCTTTTATTCGTTTTTTAGATCCCAACATGTATCCCCTTGAGCATGGATCGTGATTTTGAGGTTTCCTCTCTATTCGGAGCGTAGCCATGCACTCTCAGGACGAGTTCTCCTCCAGGCCGGTCCCAGTCATCATAGTTACAAACCACAATGTTACATCATACCCTCTCAATCAGTTGCACACAGCATCCCGCTGATTAATTCAACAATGCCTGGATTTCCAAAGAGAGGATACCGTTTTTTGCTGTTTTTTTCTTGCAGAGATACCCATATACATTAAACATCCTCAGAGGGGTGTGCTCATTACAAAGCCTCAAGGAGTACAAGTTGAGGACAAACAAACACACTCATAGGAATCTGTTTCTTACCTCTGATATGCATTTCTTACTTCTGATATGCGAAACCTGCCACCTCAGGAGTTACCAGTGACACAATGATTGGGTCTTGACAGTGTTACTGCAGTCAGGTTTCTCTCCATCCATTGCCACTTTGAAAGAAGTAATGCGGTGGTTGGTTATCTCTAGCCAATGGAAAATGGTCTGTGCACAGATATAAATGTCTGAATGTTAATATTTTTGCTTATGAATTCTGTGTGTGGGTGCATCAATGCAGTGTATGCACAGGATGACTGTGTGAGTGTGTGGTGTGTGTGTGTGTGTGTGTGTGTGTGTGTGTGTGTGTGTGTGTGTGTGTGTGTGTGTGTGTCGGTTTTAACACAACTTATAGCACAGGGGATAACAAGGAGTTTGTTGTTGGCCTTGAGTGCCCGGAGAGGCTAGAGTTGTGGCAGCTCTAGTGCTCCGAGTTCATGGACGTAGCCTTTAGCTGTCAATGCTGTCGATGCTGCCTCCGTGTTCATTCTACACGTTAACAAGTCAGGGCTTGCGTAATGTATTTGTTTGTGTGTGTGTGTGTGTGAGTATGTCTCAACAGCATCCCAATCAAGTATTTGGGTCTGTATTTTCTGCGTATATAGTTTGAGGTGTTTTGTCTGTATGCTAATATTTGGAAGCTGCTGGCTACGGGCTGCTATGCACTGTCTTTTGCGCAGCACACTAATATTTTCCATAAATATAGTTTGTACCAAGCTCATAGTTTGAGCACAATGATGCATTGTTCAAGTAATGGAAAAATAAGAAAAATAAAAATATATTTGGGATGTTCAGTTTGCCGCTTCAAAGTTAACATATTTTTGAGATAAAACTGTCTGAAACGTGACTTTCTATAGATTTTTAATTTCAGCTGTTGTATGTCTGACAAAAAAAAAATTACATCAGAAAGGGTTTGGATAACGTCAGATTATTCAAACGTCAACACCGACACAAAATATACTTGACACTTATGTAATGGCATAAAACATCTAAAGATATGATTTTCCATGCAGAAGAGAACAGTTCGTATTGCTTTGTATCTGTAGGCAATCCAAATGTTTATCAGCACCAGTAATTAAGAACTACATCTGTGGTAAAATGAAATGTAATTTGAGAGTCCCTTAAAATAGCAGTGAACAGATTCATCCTGCCACTTCTGGAAAATTTTGCTGTAAAGAAATTCTGATATGTCACCTATACTTAAGCTATTATTACTGATGTATTTCATCGTGCAGCAAGGAAAAAAAAAATCACCACAGAGATTTCAATATGTTTTATATAGATGTGACTCATTCCAAGGGGGGAAAGTTTCACATAGAGAGATTTTTACATGTATAAAGCTAAGGTTTACTTAATTACAACCTCCAGGCAATGCAGGAACCCTGTTTTAAAATTCTGTGAATGTTAATATGCTAAATAATGCAGATCTCTGACTCTTCAAGCATGAGACACACATCTGGCGGCTTACTATTTAAATTACAGTGGAAAAAAAAAGTATGGCACAAAAAGGGATTGAAGGAACAAGGAGGGGGGTGATAATGAAAAAAAAGGAATATTGAAAATAAAATGAAAAAGAGGTATTAAAATCATTTTTTTGGTTCTTTCTTATCCTGGCAATTCAGGATTTAACCATATATTTTAAAATTGTACGGCTAGCTTGAGAGGACAGACAATAGTTTTTTATAAAGAATCAGCAACTGAAAAATCTGTTACTTTTTTATGTTTCCATTCAGTAGATGAAAATATTTTCCTGCATTAGAAAAACAAAAAACAACATTGGAACATTGGTGTCTTTAGAAACGTATTGCTTGTTATGGATTGTAGTGACTTTTCAAAGTTAACTGCTGGATTGCTGAACTGTAGGTGTCATTCAAAACTACTTAAATAATGGCAGATATTAATATGATTATATTCAAATAAAAAATTGTAATGGAAATCAATTTACACTAATATTTTTATACCCACTATTCTACTCTTTATTTCTTTGTTTTGATCCCCTTTCTCTCTCTCTCTCTATCTATCTATCTATCTATCTATCTATCTATCTATCTATCTATCTATCTATCTATCTATCTATCTATCTATCTATCTATCTATCTATCTATCTATCTATCTATCTATCTATCTATCTATCTATCTATCTATCTATCTCTTTATCTTTCTTGCTCTGTGGATTTCAGGAAAAGAGTCCCCCTCAGGAGCCATCACAGACAATGCAGAAGGGAAGAATAATCAGTGGAGGGAGAAGGTAGAGGGTGTGATACACTACAAGGTAAAAGTGATTTAAGGTATTTCCACCCTTGAAATGAACACCCTGTCTGCTTCCCCCTTACCTCCTGTTCCCACCCCTTTTCTATACCCCTACACACACCTCCCCTGCTTATTATCTGAGATTTGTCAAAATATGTTTCACAGAAACAGGTATTTTTCAGCCTTCAAAGACTGTTTTTGATCTGCCTGACAAGCCAAAGCGGCTCAAATTCTGTGAAATCAGCAACGCCAGCCAGGCCTCCCTTTTTCCTCCAAAGTGCTCTAAACACTCCTCGTCCTGTGCTACAGAGGACTTAAGCTAAATTAATCAAAGCCTGGATGTTACCTGCCATACTTTGAAATGGGTATTGTAAAATGAGTCTACGTGCTGATCTGGCGTTGTAAACCCCTGGTCTGATCCGCCATGGTGTCTCTGCTGCGGCCTTTTGTTGTTGTGATGTAATTGTTGAGACGCTTCTGCCTATGAAAAACATCATGTCTCACACACACACATGTATGCATGCACACACAAGAGTTTACGTGGACACACACGCACATATATACACGCACACACCTTTGATATTTACACATAAGGAATTTTTCTGTTATTAATCTTCCTCCACTGGTAATCAGACTATCGTAATCATTCATGACCCATGAAACCAATGAATGGCTCCTGGGTTTTATTTATCTGTAGCCCATCGAGATTTATTTATCAATTTACTCATTCATTTATTTATTTATTTTCTATAAAACCCTGCTAACTCTGTCAAATGTTGCCGGGTGGCAGCCAGTTGTCTAATGATTAAGTGGAGTGATCTCCGATCTGCCCCAGACTGGGAGCGCTAGGGATCAGATTTCAAGTGTTCAACCTGCAGTGTAGGCCTAATTAAAATGAATTTTCTCCAGGCGACCACTTTACCCACAGGGTAGGAATCCAGCCATATACGGAATCTACGCTCAAGGTATTGCATTAAATTTATTGTGGGAAGACACCAGAGAACATTGCAGTTCATATATATTCCCTCTATTTATTTCTTCCTGCTTTCTTTCCTCCTTTCCTTTTTATTGTGCTCATCACTCTGGAATCCAAGCTTCCGTTGGCAAAGATTGCCCTATGAAAACGAATGGAGCTTTTATTGGACCCTGCCCATTTACTACATCCTGGGCCTCGTTTATCTCACAGGGAAAGACGGAGAGAGAAGTAGATGGAGAAGAGGTTAAAAATGAAACAGACAGCGGTGGAGTGAGACAGTGGAGTCAGAATGAGAGGGGTAGCTTATTCTAACTGTGGAATCCATTAACATACATCAGTATGAGTATTTCACAACTTCAAGCAGGAAGGCACTAAGCCCACCCAAGGGCAACTCAGGAAGGGCTGACAGGGCCAGGGATAGCAAGCCGTTAACATGTTGGCGGCTTAACAAATAATATCTGCTCCCAAGTACCTTGGTGAAATATTTAAAACCCCACTTCCTAACTCCATTTGACTGTGTTTATGAAGATGACAGTAAATGACTTGTGTAGGAAAAAAAAACAGTGCCAGCTGCTCAAATATCACATATTTACAGTAACTGTGGTGTATCCGTACATAGGTCTCCCAAATGATCCCAACATAAATGATGGTGTGCCATATGTGATTTTGCCGTCATTCATGTCTTGTGTCAATTGAGGAGCGGCTGAAATGTAGGAGAAGCTCACACATTGTCAGTGTCACTGTGTGCATCTCCCAAGATAAATTCCAAGGCCCGTTTCCTGCTTTGATTACAAATGACATCCGTATGTGTTCTCCCAATTTCTGCTCCTCACAGAAGAAGCCAATCAAGAAGACAAATAGCTGTGGCCCCAGCATGAGCAGCAGCAGTGCAGGGCATAGGCAGACAGATAAACACAAGACGCAGCCTTCGACGCAGAACCTCTCCACGGAGGAGATGGAGGAGTATACATTCTCCCTACAGTGAGTCTCACCAGTCATTATCCCGCATCAGCCAAAACGTGGGTGTCAACTGGTTTCTGTGCCTTGCAGCTTGTGATCTGAATGGCAGCAACCAGACAGACACTGACAACACAATGAGCCTGCAACACCTCTTGTACAGATATAGATAATGTTGTCTAAAATGTTTCTGGGTTTCCCTCTGGTATTGTTTCAGTCATATTTAGCATTTTTTAAATTAAGTTTGCATACATAGACCACAAGGAAATTCCAAGAGCCTTGTAGCCTAATCTTTTGAAAGCTGTGCAGTAAGGTCCTGTGATTTAATTTTCTATTTTTTCATACTGCAAAGAATGGAGACAATGCCTCTGCTGTATTTTGGACCTATGTGAGCTTTAATGCAGTAGAAGAGATGCAAATTGAAATTAACTGCCGAAAATGAATTTTCTGACAAAGAGAGATCTAATGGTCATGTTAGTTAAGTATAAAATCCACGTCTATTAATCCTCATGAGGTGTTCATGGTCTGACCTGTAGGCGCAATGACGCAAAAAAAATTGAAATGTTTTTTTCAGACATAAATGCAGTATACCACTGAACAAGTGTGAGCAAATTATTTAGAAATCCTGTTTTAAGGCGTTCCAAAGCTTGAAGATACAAAAATATGGCTGTAAAAATAATAATGATAATTATATTAATAATGTAATATATAACCAGGTTTGATTCCAACTTGTTCCATTTAAAAAGTAATTCTTTTTCATTTTTTGGTAATTTTGTGCAAATAATTCAACGTTGTCCTTGATATGTGACTTTCAGACTAATTTCATGACATTTTTAGACTAATAAGCTTGTACTTCATTATTATATTATTTATGTTTGCTTTCTATATTCTATTTCCATTGATAGCAGATTTAAAAAAAAATTCAGTCTGATTTTCAGTCAGGTTTACAGTGGTTTATGTCCAATTTTCAGACTTTTTTTTGTTGTTTTAAAGAATTTGCTTAGTTATATTAAGGACATTTGTGCTTATTTATTCTTTCTACTGTATAAACTAGCACAACATTGGCTAAATAGGTGCCTAGAATTTACATACGAGTGTTGAAGTACACTGTTTTTTAGTTGTTTCCTCTGCCTCTTCATCTTCAAAACAAACTGACGGGGAAAAAAAACACTTTCCCCTTAAAGCTTAAAGCTTATTTTTAAATGAGAAAATAGGAAAAATGACATATAAACAAAGCACGCAATTTCAAACACCTTGGCCATGTATCAAAGCAACAAGGTGTAGAACTTTAGGCCTATGGAACATCAGAATAGGCTGAAAGCAAAATTGCTTATTTCAACAAAAAAAGTCACAGGTATTTGTTTTTATTTCAGTGTCAACTAATTTAAGGGGAGGGGATAACCACACTCTACACTAGGGGGTGAGTCTTATTTGAGAGAGGGATGAAGACAGAGAGCGTGCTTTCCCTGGAGATTTAAAAGTACCCATGTTTCCTCATTTCTGCGAGTTGGTAATTTATAGCTGCTGGTCACATATTAAACAAGATCAGAGACTACTCCCTGACATCTTCTGAACACACTGGGGGAATTTAAATGATTACCAGCATATCCTGCCAACAAATGACGACACAGGGACAATCTTGAGGGAGAGTGAATACAAAACGAACAGAGGCAGCCTGCACACAAAGGGACACAATTAAATGGTTTCCACAATTATTCATAGCACAGCTTTTTTACCTCTGAGCAGTCACACGGCTCTATGAGATGAGACTTCTCAGTCAGAATAGTTTACAGAGTCCTTGCTGTTCAGTGATGCCCTGCAAAGGCGCTGCTATTGATTACATCTTTACAAGCAGGCATTAATCACTATTAATCTCTTAGGTAATCAGAACGCTAAAAAATACAGTGCCTTTTAGTAAAAGGTGCACTGCAATCTCAAAGATGCACCGTCACGTCTAACTCCAACTAGGATGTTTGATTTACCCTGGGTGTCTTCAAATTACCTGAGGACTATGAGACATGCAGGAGTGAAGGGTTGTTTTTAGTATTTTCTCCTTTTTGTGACTGCAGAAGAATTTTATGTGTGAGTCTGCACATGCTTGTCTGCGTTTCATACAGGATGAGGATTCACATACTGCGGTGATTAAGGGATATTACTGCCATCTATTGAGCCACAAGAGACTGAACTTATTGAGAGTTATATTGGGTGTTAATTAAAGCCCAGGCAATAAGATACAGGTAGTTTATGAGACTTAAGGAAAAGGTTTAAGACAAAAACCATTTTACTTACCATGGGAGACAAGTGTACGTGAGTCAAACAGTTACAGACCGTCATAATATGGAGTCTTACCAATACATTTGACTCTGTGTGCTTACTTGTCATACTTTTGGCTGGAGGTGCAAACTCCGATTGTGATAAAAGTAGATGTGAGACAATTAATTTGTATACAAATTTGATGCAGATGTCAGTAACAAACATTTCTTGAGATGGTCAAATTATCAGACCAGAGGACATGGCAACAATAAGACTTAAACAATACAGAAAAAAACATACCTATTGATACTTTAAATGCTGCTTGTATTGAATTAAAAGTGACATTATCAACTAATTTTATATTTACAGTTTTTAGCACTAAACATGACAAAAACATCAGATTCAATTAGGCTGTTTTAATTCACTACTTATACATTTAATAAACCTGAAGTATGAGCAGTTATTTCTAGCAAACAATTGAATAGTTGGATGAAATATATTATTATCTTTTCAGAGTACTTTAAAAATTACCCTCACAAAGTGTGACATTAGGAAATTACATGTAATGTGTTTTTCTTTGCCCATAATTCAGTTATGTATTCAATAGGCACATACATTTAAGAAAAAAAAATCAGGTTTTTGCCGAGCTACGTGTTGGCAGCAATTATGACTTTGGTGTAGAGCTATTTTTCCCACCGCAATCACAATACTTTCAGGTAAAAATTGTTCTACTTCGAAAAAAAATGCTCATAAGTGTCACTTAACACTCACCAGCATATAAATGGAAATAAACAACACCAACAGCAGCTACGAAGAAACAAGTCATTTCAATCCAGTTATTTGAGTAGTAGGAGATTGAAGTTTGAGGCTCCTGCTAAATCAGCAACACATTTTCTCTCTGTTTAACTAACCTTTTTAAAGTTTACCATAGAGACTTGGCACTCACAATTAAGTAATGAAGAAATAACTGAAGACCACTCTTTCTAACAAATCTTAACTTGGACTCTCTTGATTGTAACATCTTTTAGCACTTAAAATCTTAAGAATGAATGAATGAAGAGCTTTATGTTATTGTGTTTGTCTTTCTGCTACAGTTTTCAGTATCTATTTGATTTATTTTCAAAAGATAATGGAAGGAAAGACCCATAATGCACCATGAAATACTAGCCTCAAATTGAGATGGTATTCTTTTTCAAGACATAATAGATAATACTAGCTACTGTACAACCCATCTTGATCTTTTGCTCTTCTATGACGACATTCATATTGTCTGGCAGTTGTTGTCAGAGTAAATAACAGAAATCAGTCTAGGAACAATGACTCTTCCAAAATCAGCACCATACCTGTAGTAAACCCAAATACTGCCACTTAGTAAGTTCTGATTTAAAAACAGGGCTTCAACCTGGCGTACCCGTGAATATCACATTGATGTCTGCAGTTCCCAGAAGCAGAGGTTAAAGGATAGCCTTTATCCCTCTATGATGGAATCAGTAAACAAATATGATTTTTATGTTCATATAAAACGCAGTGTTCAAATCATTTAGCGACTTCTTATCAGTATAAAATACTGATAAATAGGTAAATGCAGCAAAGTGGATAAATATAGCAAAAAATACTAAAGCTTAGGATTAAAGTGGTTAAATTGATATATTTTAATGTCAAGTGAAGGGAATCATATTGCGAAGTTATTTATTTATTTTGCAGCTCTTTAAAATACACATATTTTTATTCATTTTCATATTTTCTGTCTTTGTTATTATTATTATGATTCTCGAGGGGGTAATTTCATAGTTAATATTGAAGTTTACACTGAAGATAGATTTCAAATTACATTGATTATGATTTTTCCTGTTTCCAACATTATTATCTACTGGCGAGAGCATTATAGTTTACCTCAACACCCACCTTTTTCCTTTTGAGGAGAGAAACCTGTTTTAATCAAAGTCATTCTCGAACAGCAATTAGATCTAATTAGTCCAATTATCATTATTCTAATTACACTGAAATATATCCCCTAAATCTCATATCAATTATCCCTTGTCCTGATCAGGGGACACAAAGCGTTAGGGGGAAGATGGTAAAGACAAAGCTGATGGGAGGTAAATTCGAAGAGCCTCCCGCTTCTCCGGAGGCCAAATCCATCATCTGTCCCATAAGATACTCTTCCAAGAGATGATAATTGTTAGTTATTCGTTTATTTCTTCTTCTTAGCTTTTTTTTTCTGTTAGTCTCTTTTTCAGCTTTAATATGAATATGTATATGATCAAACACACATACACACACAAGTAAACATTCAGCACTTGTTAATTAATCCTATCTGATATAGAGGAGTGTATTCACCTACATAGGGTTGCACTTTGTGTTACTATATTGTGCACTATGGCACTGTAAATATGTGCATATGCACACACTAATACACGTACGCAAACAGTCTGCTCTTGTTGTGGAGTCAAAGGGAACATACTGACCTAATTTCCCCCAGTTAGCTCGCCTTGTTGGGGACTAACATTCCTCTCCACCCATTTCCCCCAACTGAGCCTATCAGAGCACTCACTCACACTGTGCTTTGTATCTTTTCGTGCCCTCCATCTGTTTGCACATCCACATGTATAAGATTTGAGGTAAACTGTAGGTTTAGATTTCAAGTTATACTTTTTTTTTTCTTGCTCTGCGGTATTAATTACAAGGTGCTGTTTGCATTAAGCGCTCAAAGGCTCCTCCCTAAAGTAAATTAAATCAGTTCTTTGCTGAATATCTATTAAATGTAGTACAATCAGCCTTCAGTTAAAACGGAGTGTGAGAGAGAGAGTGAAAGATATATATATATATACATATATATATATGGAGAGAAAGAGAAACCTTGAAAGAGAGAGAAAGAAAAGCACCTGAAACAACTATTTTCAGGCTGTCAATCCTGCAAATACTGCAGCTCTAACTCACAACGCAGTGCAAGGGTCAATCAATTCTGATGTAATGCTGGTAGGAGAGGTGGGTGGAGATGGCAGCACTGGTCACCTCTGGGTCTCTAGTGTTTTCCAGGGCTCTTTCCTGTGCTGAGGGGGCAGGAATGTGTCTGCATGCACAAGTGCGTGCATGTGTGAAAGAGAGGCCCCTGGCAACCACTGCCCTGGTGCACATCTTAGCTTTTTTTGTTGGTCCAGGCGAGCTCTGGTTCTTTTGGTTTAGCAACAAGAAAGTTCTGGGTCACGGATCTCGCAGACACACACGTACTCACACCAGCATCATGCTCTTTCCTTTATGGAAATCAGACCTGTCAGTTCGCTGACAGGGTAACATTGAGAAATGATTGGTTAATCGGGTGTGATGAGGGTGTCAGTCAGCTATGACTCTGATCCCATTGGTGGTCTGGATCAAATGAATGTTTCTCACAGTCAGAGAGCTCAGGGGGAGGGGTTCCATATGAAAAACAAGTGAGAGGAACTATATGCAAAAACATATGAGTGATAGTGTGTTTTTGAGACCCTCTGTGTGTCTGTACGTCTATTAAAAGTGTTTTTCTGGAAGAACAAAAACATAGCGGGACCAGAGTTGATGTTTCCCCCACACTCCCCTTTTTTACATTCGCAATCGCTTACTTCTCGGACTGACATAAACATCCTAAAAAGATGGCAAAAGTCAACAAACTACTGCCGAAAACTTTGAATGTTGTTTGTTATGGGTTTTATCATTCAGATGCATACTGGCTAATGCACTGCGCCCTGTGCAAATAAATATGAACTTTTAGAAAAACAAATCTGACAGGCAGCTCTAATAATGTAGCTGACAAGTTGTCGATGTTAATGTTCCCAGGATTTGATGCAAAGTACTTTTTTTACACACATATATGGACTGGACATCATCAGCACCAGTTTAAACAAAATCATGCTTCATTTTGACCCTGCCACTCAACAGTTATTGAATGAGGTCCATATATTTATAGGTAGTTACACTCATATAGAGATATGAGATATTTAAAGATAGAGACACATACATTTACAGAGATGGGGGGTAGTGAACAAAACATGTTGGATGTTTAAGTATTGGAGGAGAGTGAATTAGGTCATTTAAATATCAGAAAGCCCCAGAATGCTTTGAAATATCTTTAAAGATGTACTCTAAGTATTGAGAATGATTGCATTGATTGCACACAATCATCTAAGTTGGAGTGACTGAAAACTAAGTGTAGGTTCTTCAAAACTTTGTTCAGATGCAGAGTTTGATTTTCATTTGAATACCTAAACCTATTATGCACTGTTTAAGTGAATTTAGAAAGGACAGCCATACATTCAAAGTCATACTGTACAATTTTGTATCAGAAACAACCATACAAGTCTCTGGATTGCTTCCAAAGGAATAATCTTTATTAGTCCCCAACAAAAGGAAATGGCTCTGTAACAGTGACATGGGGAAAACAACCATATAAAATAAAAAAAAACCTACCACTTCAAAGTACAGTTCTGGGATCATTATGTGAATCTCTGATTACTGACAGCATTTTCTCTTTCTTTCTTTCTTTCTTTCTTTCTTTCTTTCTTTCTTTCTTTCTTTCTTTCTTTCTTTCTTTCTTTCTTTCTTTCTGTCTTTCTTTCTTTCTTTCTCTTTTTAAAACATTGGCCAAGCCAGTCAGAAATCTATGCTGCATGCTCTCCACCTGAAACAACTATTGCCTTAAAAGATGTTGATACATTTACCAATTAATATATAAATCAAATTTGATGGAAACTAAACCTTTGATAAACATTGAGGGATTTACACAATTTGCTGGAACTCTTTTGAGGGGTGCAATAGTTAGCACTTCCACCTCATAGCAAGAAGGGCCCTGGTTGGATTCTGACAGGGGTCTTTCTTTGTGGAGTTTGCATATTCTCTCCATGCCTGCTTGGGTTTCCTCCGTGTCTCCAGTTTCTTCCCACAGTCCAAAAAACATGCAGTAGATCTTTGCCCAGACGTGAATGAAGGAGTGAATGGCTGTACAGGTACGTTTCTATATGTCACTCTGTGATTGACTGCACCCCCCATCCTGCAACCCTGACTGCACAATAAGGAGTACAGAATGAATGTAAGAATGAATGTAAGAATAAATGGACAAATGGATGACCTGACAAAGCTTGGGTATAAAGCAGGTGCAGACCAAGTCAGCTCTACAAAAAGGGAAATGTCTTTTTCTTACCACTTACTAGGTAAAATATCCATGTAACATAATTAGTCTCTCTGGCTTACAGTTATTTTCTCCCTTGGAATCTCTCTACATAATTTCTTAACTCTCTTCCTGTGGCTCTAATTTTTTTCTTTCCTCTCTATCCACTCAGTTTCCATCTCTTTGGTGACAATGTCCTGCAGTTATGAGACAAGGTCAGGAGAGTGAATTGCAGTTAAATACTAATGTATCTCTCTGAAGGCCTAAACCTGCTTCTACAGCTCCTCCCTGTACATTTCCTCAAAACGAATGAATGGCACATCTCCTCAGAACAGTCATTATTTGTCCCTTTGGATTTATAATGAAATTGCAAATAATTTGAATAGAGTGGAAACAGCGTATTTGTCATTTTTTGGTTATGCTGTATCTGTGTGTGTTAGCTGACCCCAGGTGCATCTGCATTTGAAATGACTCCATCCCCAGTTTATGGCACCGGGGGACTTACCATTTCCATGTTTTAATCCCCTCTTGTGCTAACTGAAGCACTCCATAAAAACACCACATGTTGCTCACCAATGAAACAGCTATTTAATGTATAAATCATAACTTTTCCAAGGTGTGTAAGGAGTCCAAAACACTTTTATTTTTGCATTGTGGAATTGTTAGGCTAGTGTAGTAATCAAAAATGCTGCATTATGTTTCTCATTTTCTCTCTCAGTGAGTTGTTTTAGGATGTTGTGTAATGGGCTTGGTGATGTTTAAAAATTTCAAACTGGCCACCATCCACCCAACAGGAGAATATTGATCCTTTTAAACATCGTAGTCATGATGTGTTTGTGATTTGCAGATTTCTCTACCAATCGTTCACTGAGGTAACACAGCTCTGTTGGCGGATTTGCTGTGAACAATGTATGTTTCAGCTGTTTAATCAAACAGCTGTGATGTATCCTAGACTTGAGTGCGACACAGTTATGTAGCTATCTCCCAAATGATGCTTGATGTAGCTTCCCAAGCTAACGATGTGTCACAGAGGTAATAACATTAAGGTGTTCGTCCTGTAACCTCTTGAAACGTCATCCACCAGACATGAGGTTACTATTTATTGGTTGGATCGCTCAAGAGGGAAGGAAACTAAATAAGCAAAATTACATTTTTCTGAAAGTCTTTCATTGGCTTGATGAGCATGCCCTAAGTTCAGATTTCACTTCTGTTTTGAAAATACATTTGTTTCAGTTGTTTTATTTCAGCAACCTTTTTAAAACAATTGCATGATTTGGGTTCACAATTCAGATTAGCATTTTATAGCCCTTAATAGGCATTTCCCACAACCACAAATTGAGTTGCATGCCAGATTCTACTCCTAATTCTCAGTCAGTGCAGCATGGTAACTGTTTCCTCTTCCACTCCAATGGTTCTGTTTTACTCATCATCGTAACATCTAAAATCAACCTGTGATTGTCTGCCAGTGTTGTTGGCAGACATTATTCCTGTCCAAGTGTAAGTCAAACTTGCCACTGTACTGTCATTTTGTCAGAGAAAGTTATTTGTAAATCGATGCCTGGAAAGGTCTCTGGACAAAAATAGTGTAATGGCTGCAAATGTAAAGGTAATTGTTCTTGAAACAAAGATTTTTTTTAAAAAAAGGAAAGAGGGGCAGCAGGAGGGAACATAAACTTGAGTCCAATGCTGATTTTTTGGTGATTTTTTTTTTTAATAATATGAATACAATTTCTTACAACCTGTTTAAAAATGGCTGAATTACCTCCAAACCTTGTGGGCATAAATTGCTGTTCTGCTCAACCTTCATGTTTGTTCAGTAATGCACTGTTGCATTTCCAAATCCCTGCATTGTTTCTTGGTGTAGAGCCAAAGATAAAGATAATAAGTGGCATTGTCTGGACCAAAGCTTCTAAATTCCGAGAGGGAAATTATATCTGAGTCAGAAGAGCTCAATTGCATGTTTGGACTTCAATCCTTGATAAATGTTACCATATGTGTACATCGTTTTCAGAGTTGGAAACTATGTTTCACACCTGAAAACTTAAAATGTCAACAACATCTAAACAAAGGAAATGGGTTGTGTAACCAACCAACAGATGGCAGATAATGTCACAATCCAAAGCAAATGCAATATCAGCAGCATTCTTTACAGGATGGACTGTAAGCAAGGATGTGTTATTGTCAGTCTCATCTCTGGACATGTATGATAATCACACCTCTATAAGAAAAATAATGTACTGGGCCAGCTCAAAAAAAGAGAAAAAAAAGAAAACAACTGGGTTATCTGTCAATTTTAAAGTTTATTTCCATGCTGGACCTTTGCTTGATACATTTCCCCACAAGCAAATTCTTCTTTAACCATGTGGCACAAGATGGGCGGGTTTAGTGTATTCATAAACAATGCCTGTGGCCCAGAATGAGGAAGTGTCAGAAAATAACTTAATCCTCAAAATAAAGGGATAAGTCCGATACTTAAAGTGGCCTTGGACTCTAGGGATTTAACCACCAGGGCTAAGTGAAGGGATTCTGAGAGTTACCTTCAGTTTCCTCAGCCCTGAAGTCTTCCCATCATAAATCTGCTATTTATAATCTAACACTCCGTTATCCCCCCGCTGCCCACTCTAATCACCCATGCATCTTAAAGCTTTAATATGTGTCTCTACTTGCTATTTACTTTGTGCTATTTTTAAGATTTGTGCTCCTGTTGCTCCAGCAGTTAAAATAGAGATACCAGTTAAACCTTATTTACAGACCTTGGCACAATATAGAGAGACTTGTTGAGGAGGAAGAGTCCTTTTTTAATTTGCTTTGATGATGAGAAACAACCATATCCAAAGCAACAAAATAAAGGAAGAACTCCTGGCCTTGTTCTTGGAGAATCCGACAAAGTACAGTTTGGAATATCATTATTTGCCTGTTGAAATGGTACTTTTCGTCTCAGGGCCGTGATGCCACATGCTATCAGTCGTTCAGGGGACCAGCTGGGATATTGGAATGAAACATCCTTCGTTCATACTACATAGAATGCATACTATATAGAAAACCTGCCTTTGCCTCTTTTTGTGTCCACTTTCTTTTTTTTGAAATCAAAGGTACAATAACAAAATCAATTCACTTGTGGTAACAGATTTCACATCATGTTACTGGTTTCCTGTGGATGGGGCCTCCGCATACAAACAACTAAAAATATTCTTCTTTCATGCATCATCAATATCTTCATTATGTGAAGGATGGGCGTCAGGCTGTATTTACTTGTTTCATTTAATGCCACTTGACAGGTTAGCATCTTGCCTGTGTCTATGACACGCTTTTTTGTCTACTGTGTAATTCCATTTTTGTAGACATGCAGAAAGCAGTTTCATACCACACAGTGAAGCAGGATGGGATAATGCTTGGAGGACAATATAGGTGTCTTTGACAAACTCAAAATACAGGAACAGGGACACTGTTTTGCTTGTTCAGCTTTATCTTTCCGTGTCTGTGTGTGTTTGCATTACTCCTCAAACCTGGACCTAGACCTCTACACCTTCAGAATTATGAAGAAAAAAAAGTATTTGTTCGGTACAGTTCTATGGTGTCATATGCGAATTATCGCATTGCCTTTTTAACCATGGCAAGATCATAATAGATTACAAACAACAAACACTTTCCACTATAACACATAAATCATCTGCATGTGACAGAGATCTCATGCAGTAAATTTGCAGTGAATTATTTGCTGCAGTTCACTATCTCAATCCAAACTCACTAGTACCTGACTTTTATGATAAATGTTTATCCTTTCACTTTAGTTTATTTCATCCAGTCAATGAATATTTATCAAATCGCATTGCTCTTTTCCAAAGGAGTCCTGAGCTCTCCCGTACGAACTTCGATCAACCCCACTACTCTCATAGCCCAGAAAGGAACTACCCAAAACTCAACACTTTAGAGAGTTTTGCATACAGCACAAGATCAATGTTTTAAACCCAATTTTGCAAAGTTATAGTTTAAAAGTGAAAGTAGGGAAGAAAGCTAAATTATCTTGCTTTAAGTTAGATAAAGTATTGCTCAATGTTAGTCTCTTCTAATTTATTGGGTAGGGGGTTAGGGAAAACAATTGATTCTTTTTTTCCTCTTTTTTCCTCTTTAGGCAGTATAAGATTTTCCCTAGATACACACAACAAAGTGAATTCCAACTGCGCTCTGGGACACAGTGGTAAGACATGGAGATATCCACAGGCAAAGGCCTTGAGTCACTCTCTGACGGTAACACATCTCTTCTGCAAACACTTACTTCAACGTAGATCTAATTACTCACAGGCAGACATACAGGTCATCCATGTCTCCTTGTGTTTACATGTGCAAACGTTAGTGTGTGTCTGCACATGCTGATTATTCACAACCTGTAGTCTCTTGCTTGTGAAGTGTATCAATTTCATTTTTTTTTCAAGCTAGGGTATTACTAACCCATTCTGACTCACCCCTTTTCTGCTGCTCCATCTGTGGTCTCTATATGAAAGGGAATAGTTGAGCAGCCTGACAAAGGGCGTCACAGAGGAGGCAGAGGTACTGAGGGAGGCTGAGCACTGCTGGAAGGAAAAGCTATCCGTTTGTATGTGTTTGTGTGAGAGTTCTTTCACGTGTATGTGTGAATATGCATACATTTGTAAAATGTATTTTTCTACCTATGCTGCATTTGTGATAATGATAATACTGTTAAAATAATGCTTGTAATATGAAGGAAATAGAGCATATATACTATATATCCTAAATATGCAACTGGATATTCAGATTGTCTTGATGCTAAGGTGATTATTAGATATATGGAAACAATTAACTACTTTATATACTGACCATGAGGAAGGTAATCCACTGTTTTTTTATATATATATATACATGCACATACCAAGAACACATAACAGATGTTACAAACCATCCTGCAAAGGACAAGGACACCTTAGAAATTGAATGCATCCTTTCTAAATATTGAAGAAGTGTCACACTGAATTTGCAAACAGTGATTGCAATGAGATGTAAATTCTGTCTTTTTGGCTACAGTAGACATGGTTTTGTTTGAGCATTTAACATGTTGGAGCTGAAGGGTTCCAGGATGAAGAGTTATGCACAAAATTGAATAAAAAAATATAATACTTTAATAAAACTGGGTTTTTACTGAGGCATTTACTTACCTAAAATCTTTGTTTGTGCAATTTGTTTTTGTATAAATATCTGACGACGTCGGCTTATATGTAACTTGGCTGTGATCATCAATAGGATGAAGTGCTCCAATTCTTGTTTACTCTTTGACTTGGGAATGGATCATGTTGTGTTATGTACATGTCTCAACAGGGAGCATTGTGAATATATTTCAAACGTACACGGTTGATCGGACATAGGGATGTGCTTCAACACTAATTTTACTTACTTAAAAGGTATGTTCAGAGGCAGCTTCAGCACCATGGACAGCTGTTTTTTTTTTTTTTTTTCGATGCCTCTAACAGGTAGTACATTGGTTCTTGCATTTTTGAGCAGCTTTTGAACATTTTGGTGAAGATTGTATAAAGATATAATTTCTATGATGAGCTATCGTTTGAGATTAAAATGAATAAAAACCAAGTAATCCTTCAGCAATGTCACTGTGTAATATTTTTAGACCTTTGTGACTTAATTGAAATGAAATGAAGACATGTCATGATTGATTTTGCTGAAAGCTATTGATTCTTTTTGCAATTGATTAAAAAAAGGAACCAATAACAAAAAAAATCTCACAATACAAATTGTCTCTCTGATCCTATGTCTAAAACCAGGGAGTTACTGAGTAGACCTGGTCCTTCACAATCCAACAGCCGAGCCAGCTTGGCCCTCTGCATGCTGCCGTCCGAGCTGGGCCTGGTGTCGCCATGGAAACAACAACCATATAGTAGCTGGTGGGCCTCTGTTTGGCAGCTCGGCCTCATTATGCTGCTGCTGGCTTTGATGTGGTTTGTGAGGCTCTACCTGCATTACAGCAGCCAGTGGCTCTACCTTCAGGCCATAGAGGTTCCTGTCAACAAGTGAGTTTGCTTCCTTTGATATCATGCTGCACACACACAGGAATACACACACTTGTACACACACATGTAAACGCTGGGGAGGTATACACATATACACATATAAACAGCAGAGACACTTTTTTGAACACACCCATTCTTGCTGACAGAATTCCCTTTTCATGCAGAGTAGACACACATACTGCAGGTTGCTGAGACATAGCTATATTCCAGTTACACTCACACATAGAATTTAACACCCAGTATGGATGCATTAAAGGTTAGAAATACATTTTAGGTAAATGGGAACATTTGGATGCAGAGGAGAATACAATAATTTATATTTTTGTGTGGACATACACATGCTCTCACACAGTAGATACACTCTCATCATCTGTTTGGAATCTCCCCATTACATTTTAATAAGACTCTCTCAATAATAAACTCTTTGCTGAGGGAGTTTGTTGATTTCAACACACAGCTTTAATTTCCCCAAAACTACATTATTTGGAAGGCATTGCAATTATTAGGTGTACAGCATTAGGAAAGCAGCATTGAGATACCAGAAAACTGTTAAATAGCATCTCATTGGCATATGGCACTGATTGATTTTAAGACAAAAGAACAACTTAGCTGTAATGCTGCATACAAGTGTATTTTCAGCAAGCATCACATGGTTAGTCATAGAAAGTGAGTGAAGATGGCAGAGGCAGGGGGTGAGTTGGGGGTGATTGTGGCCCAATGGAGAAGGATGGACTGAGGGGGTGGACAAGAGGTGAAATTCAAAATGAGAAAACAGAGGGGGTCAACATGGAATGACAAGTTCCACATGTTTAGGTCTGCAGCCACCCCTTCGAGCATTTCTCTTTCCATGGCATGACCATATCCAGGGTACCCAGTGAGAAACAGATAGAGAGAAAGAGATAGAGATAAAGAGAGAGACAAAGAGTGAATGACAGAGTGAGGAAAGTATCATGAAAGCCCTCTATTATCTCTAGATCAGCCTCTGCATCATTCTTTTTAAGCTTCTCCTTTGCCCCATTATGCACATTCGATATATATATAACGTTACATAAGTAGTTAAGTTACATAGTCGCTAAGATAGTTAGTTAAGTATAATTCAGATGAGCCAAAAGTACTGAAGTGGATCAACTAAGTAACTGCCATAGGAACAAAAACCATTTTTGTTTCTCTGGTTTTGAAGCAAACATTTTCTGTCATACATTTTAAGATGAATTCTTGAAGAGCAATGGAGAAAAAGAAGTTTTCTTCCTTTCACGAATGAGATCAAATTAATTCTTTATCTGTTCCTTCCAACAAAGTAAAAAAAAAAAGATAATGTTGCATGAAAAGGAATTGACTCAGCCTCACCTGTGTACTCGGAGATTTGCTTCAGATAAAACACAAATGGACCTTTCCAGTGAGATTAATGAACAGAATCTGAAGGCGCTCGACTTCTCGAGAAAATCAGATGTGACTTAATGAGTAAAAACTGGACCTCTCCTCCCTCGACATTGGCTATGCCTCCTGACTGATGGGAAGATTGAGAAACTCATGAGGCTTGCTGTAAATGGAATACAGACGTACAGCAGGATGCTATGAATGCTCAACAGGACAGGCTGGAAAACAATGAATTGTAGCATATATGACGATTCAAAATTTGTATTTAAACCATGCATGTTGATAAGTATTCATATAACTGTATATATTGTGAATATGTGCATGCATATCAAATAAAAAAATTGAAATTAAGGACAGCCAATGGTAATATTGATTATCATCATGCTAATTAAAAATGACAGAATCAGCCATGAATATGACGTAGTGCATGAATTGCTTGAACAAAATGCCCTTCAGCTGCACATATTCACAATTAACAATCTACCATATGAATATTGACACATGCACTCAATTGACACTCAAGAACACAACCAGACTCCACTTCCTCTCACACTAGATTCCAGTTCCACGCATACACAGTGGATCTCGTATACCAGAGTTCTTTACTCCACACCCGGGAGGAGCTGGCGATGGTGGTGGTGGGTCCCCTGACCTTGAATGCAGTAATGCTCCTGCTGGTTCTGATCAGATGGGGCTGTCAACAGATATTTGGCTCACTCCCTTCCTTCACGTCAAAGTTTATCATTGCTCAGGGAGTGTGGACAGTCCTCAACCCCCTGGCGGTCTTTGCAGTGGACGCCATCCTCGGGGTAAGTCACTTAAAAATAACTTGGACACTTGTGCACTTTAAATAGGAGTTACTTTATCTTGGCAAAGTGACTTTAGATTATAAAATCTGGGGAGCTGAGCGGGTGACAGACAAAATGTACAAGGTTAGATGGATGACTATTTTGGCAGACAGATGAGATTTTGTCTGTTAGTGTAACTTGACACTAGACGAGGGAAATATCTATCTATCATATCCCCTATCATGACATTTTAAAGGTATTTAAGGACTGTTTGCTCCTTAACACACAGTATAAGTAAATGAGCCATCATAATCTAATCCTTAACTTTTTTTTAGACTGGAATAGTTAATACATCCACATTTATGTCCTTCAATTATGTACTTTTCTTTTCAGCGCCTCACCTACAGCCCAAACTTGCCAGTGGGTGATGCAGCCAAACTTTTCTGGCACTTCTACAGAGTTGACCAATCAGGGGCAATAGGGGTGGTCATTACTGTCTTCCTTTACATCGTGATGTTACTTCTGTCCATCTCTATCCTCGGTATCTACATGCTAAGGTGAGACACAGTGGAAATTTTATGTTACCTGTGGTCAAATATATATGTTGTAAAAAATGAAATTATTAGTAAGACTTTGTAATCAATGAGGTGCCATATAAGGAATGCTAAGGCTAAGACCTAGATTATGTAGCTTTTATCTTTATATACATGTGCATGATACAAGACATTTAAGACAAACCCGATACTGGTGTCTTCTGAAGTGTCGACAAGTGATGAAGCATTCAGTAAACTGTACAGTCTTCATCTTTGGCTCGACAACTACATAGAGTTAAGGTCTTTGTAGGTTGATTTTACATCTTCACCCCATATATAATTCCTAGAAACATGAATTTTTTTACTTAACTGGATGCTGATGAAAATTGCAGCAAGAAGTGTTATTTGAAAATGTTAAGAATAGACACAGACTTGATGGATAGTGAAGAAGCCCTTCTCTGAAACACTGAGACAGGGTACCAGCTAATTTGTAAACCTTCCAACCCCACTGCCCTCTTACAGTTTCACCCCATACATTATCACTTATCATCCTCTGTCCATGAGAAAGCACAAAAAACAACAGAAAATGAAAGTAATTCCTTTTAATTTTATAGTTGGATAGAGTTAATTAAACAGTTATTCATCAAACTCACCTATATATATCATCTATATATAGGCAAAAATATGCACATGTGCCCTACAACTGCCTTTTTAAACATACCATACTGGCACTGATTGGAAAATTAAGAGCATTTCTAATTTTCAGAAGTTAGAATATGTTTTAATATACTGTAAGCCAGTAAGCCCTTCACATCATCCTCTTTGGCAGAATTTTTTTTTGCATGGCCGGTATCACCAGAGACTTCATAGATTGAAAAGGTAAATGAATATATGGCAGGCAAACTCATCCACATCTAAAGGAAAGTGTGTTTTGGCCATGTTTTGAATATTGAGGTCAACCATGCAGAAACATTTACTCATTAGATTTCAGATATGATGAAGCACCTAAAACTGTTATAACAAAAATGTCTACAAAGTCTTTATGGGCCTCCAGACATTATGGCTTTTTGAACACCGAGGATAAGGAAGCACAAAAAGAAGATTACTTTAACAATGATTTTGCACTTAAAGGAATCTCTAACACTTTTGTTGCCTGAAGAGTTGGTGAGATCGGTCCAGTTACATTACAAGTTTGCAGTACTGTTGTCTGCAAAGCATTGAGACTGTACCAACTTCTCTTGAGGAATAGAAACCATTTGTACCAGAAAAAAAATTAATTGACACTTAGTGTGACCTCTGATAATTAGTAAATGAATACAATGCAAACAAAAACAAACAAGTATGATATTCATATTTGAAGAATTGAAGAATTAATATTTGCAATGGTTTATTTTGATTTGCTTTATTTTACTTTCCCTACTTGAAAATCTTAAAATGGAGTTGACGTTAGTCTTCAGCACTGAACTACAAGTTGAAAATGAGGAATCCTCACTCTTTGCAAAAAAATGAATAAATTAATGAGCTTAAGTTTTCAACTTGGGAGTAGCAAAGACGAAAGGTGAGTATAATTGACTGGATAGATTAACTCATTATTCATTGCAGGTGTGTTCTCCACCCTCCTGTAATACCAAATTCTGTTAAGGGCCAAAATGTAACAAAAATGCAGACCTTATTGAATTAATCGGTTTGAGTTTGGCGGCCAAGGAGAGGCTGCCATCTAATTTCAGTAAGCGGGACACTTATCGGGCTTCAGCTAAATGTACAATATTAAAACAGCAGCCGGGAATAATGACTTCTGCCACTCAACTACCATACGGGTTTGGTTTGAATGTGGGCCATGAGTCTGAAGCAAGGCTGATTATTTATGGGTTACAGTTTCCTATTGGCTGCAAGGAAGGGGCTCTGACACGGAGCGTGACCTATTTCTAAAAAAGTGCTCCGGGCTATATGTATAGATAGAATGGACTGTTATCCTCTTTTAATTACATTTTCGGCAGCCTTTATTCACTCTCTGCAAAAATACACATCAGTGATGGGTTTTACACCTTTATCCTTTCTGAAACTCATCAAACACAAGACAGCAATGTGGCATTGGTAATGCTGTTACTTCTGAATCATTAGCTTTTGAAACTAAATAGTTTCAATTCCCCTTTTCTGTGTTGTTTCTCTATTTACTTTTGTTTAACATGTTACTTATTTATATTGCAAGTGGACAACAGTTTAACAGAAGGACAAAATCTGTTATCTGGAATCTGTTCCTCCTTCACATCCTTTGTCTTATAGTAGTTACTCTCAAATATGAAGGGATTGAGGCATCGGACACACCAAAGAATCCGGAATTCTGGAATCTTGAGTACTTGATCTATGCATTAACATTACTTTGACTTGCTGTTTTTAACCAAAAAGTGTCTTTTTCTTTGCCTGTTGCACTGAAGTAAAATAAACTACTCAGTGTTGAAATTGTTTAGGAATACATTATAAGATATCTTTACCATAGAGAGAGCAAAAGTTACAAAAGTTAATTTAGTTTTGTACATCATAGATGAATAACTGTCATCATCATTTAATGTTCATTTATGTTTGGGCTTTTAAATATATAAAAAACTTGAAACAGAACCAACACGTTTTGCTAAAGTTACCAATATGTCGGTAAAAAATGTTAATCATTTTTTAAGACTTCAGTTCACTCTCACCATTGCAAGACATGGGGTTGGGTTTGGGAGTGTGGATGTTGAAATCACTGTTTTTCTGCATCAAAATGCGCAGGTAGAAATGCACACTAGAAAAACCTTAAGCATAAACAAACACATACATGCAACTTGCATTTATTGTACTTTTGCCATGCCCAGAGCATTGTGTTGTAGATATTCTGATAAAAATAAAATATAAAGCAAGAAGTTATGGATATTTTTAAAAGCAGAATGAATTGATGTACTGTCATCCTGTACACATATATAAGAGTAAAAAGTAATTTTATAAAAAGAAATTCTAAATCCTAGAAAATGAACATGAGTTTGAATCACAAACAACCAAAGATATTGAATTCCCCTAAAAGAGTGAGACCCGATAAATGAAGGAGAGGCACATTTCAAATGTAGGATGAAAACGAATGCTATTCCTGTGTCTGAGGTCAAAATTCTACAAACATATCTCTCCCATGAGTGATGGGGAATGATGCTGAGTTCAAAGCTCAGTAGCAGCTTCTTGTATAAATCCCTGTCTCCTTGATGTAGGTTTTATTTGAGAGTTGATTACCCTCTGACAGGCTAGAATCTCCATGGAAGGGCAGAGGGTCTGCTGGTTTTGATGGTCAGCCAAGGCATTTGTTTATAGACATGATGAGTGTTTTCAGAGGTTGCCTGCTCACACCCTTGTGTGGCAAAAAATATGTGCACTCATCTCAAGGTATGAATCAATATGCCTTCTGCTGTGCCAAGTGTTTTCTTGTGACTCAGTCTGAGCTCTACAAACACATATGCAATCTCTACATCCATTGTGTTTGTCTGCATTGAAACTAAGCCTTAACTCGAGAGAATATTCCACGATCTGACTCCCACACACTGGAACTGCCAAATCCAGACAGTGCTACTGATAACTCATTTAACTCTTTTTTCATTTATTTATCTTTTTTGTCATGTATGGAATGTTGTATTAGACTTTAATATCCCATTAAAAATAAAATAGATATAGTAAATATTATGAATATAGGCAAGATATACTAATGATATGAACTATATTAAACCAAAACAAACTTTATATTCTTCTTCTTCTTCTTTTCCTTTCAGCTTTTCCCTTTTCAGGGGTCGCCACAGCGAATCAACCTCCTCCATCTAATCCTATTCTCTGTATCCTCCTCTCTCACACCAACTACCTTCATATCTTCCCTCACTAGGTCCATAAATCTTCTCTTCGGTCTTCCTCTCGACCTCCTGCCTGGCATCTCCCATTCCAGCATCCGTCTACCAATATAGTCCCTATCCCTCCACTGTACATTGCTTAACAGTCTCAGTCTGGCTTCTCTGACCTTCTCTCTAAAACATCTAACATGAGCTGTCCCCCAGATGAACTCATTTCTGATCCTATCCATCCTCGTCACTCCTAAAGAGAACCTAAACATCTTCATTTCTGCTACCTCCAGCTCTGCCTCCTGTCTTTTATTCATTGCCACTGTCTCCAAACCATACAGCATCGCTGGTCTCACAACTGTTTTGTAAACCTTTCCGCTGGTCTCACCACTGTTTTGTAAACCTTCCAAAGCAAGTTTTATATGAAACCTATATATTAGTCCAGGCTCATTATGATCTTTTGTGGCGAGAGTCATTGTGAAAGTATCACAATTTCAGTAAGAGCCAAAGATAAAGGCTTTTCTGGTGTAATGCATGACACAGGGCCAATATATTTTACTTTATTTTGTGTTGATACTTGACCATATACAACATTCAAATATGAGAGATGCTCAGTCACCATGGTATAACTTATGTTTCCTTCCTTCATGAATTCTTTTCTGTCACCACACCTGTCAGATTCCACAATGACGGTCGCATGCTCGACATCTTCCAGAGACTCACGGCCAGAGAGGGGACATTCTTCATACCTCAGGACATGGAGATGTCAAATCAGGAACTAAGCTACATCATGAAAAAGGCTGAACAGTGGAGAGGCTTGAATGGGGAGAGACGAAAGGTACTGTAAGCAGCTTATCTTTTTCTCTTCAAACCCCTAATGATTAATTGGACTACTGGCTGTTTTCTAAATGAGAGAGTTCATTGATACTAATCTGTTGAATTGGCCTGCTGTATGTAAACGGAAAAAATAAATGAACCACAAGAGATGTTAATCATAATCCTGTGGTGATGGAAGTGCTGGTCAACGCATAGCGAAACGATAATGGCAGCTATGATGGCATTTGATTGTCCATCATTGGCAAATATGGATATTTTTAAAACAGAAATGTAATGTATGTATAGATTAGGCACATTCTATATCATTAAAATTTCCTTAGTTACATTTCAGAAAACTGAGAATTCATCACAGAGGTGTTTAGTTTCCTTCTAATTAGTACAGGATAATTACCAAAACAGAAACTCAGCTAGTAGGCTGCATGATTAGTCTGTGGAAAGCAATTTCTGAAGATATTTTATTAAAGAAAGACCACTCAATCAACACACATAACGGGATGCATGTGGATATCCCACACGAGGCATTACCTTAATGTGAGCTGAGCATAGACAGCTCTGTGTCATGGAGTGCACAATTCCAGTTTCCATAAATGCCTATTCCCATGAAATTATTATTGCTGGTGAGGCTGCTGCGTGTTTGACAGCCTAGTGTAGGTCGATGTTGATGACACAAGAAAGCGCAGTGTATTAGCACTGTGCCCCTACACAGTGTAAAATCTTTGCATAGTGATTGAAAATGTGACTTGTTGAGATAAGGGAAATAGAACACAGCGATCAAACTGCAGTCCCCTTTAATTTATTCTGCAGGTCTTGTTAGTGGCACACATCGCTCTGTATTCTCCATGTTCATTAACTCCCTTGCTCCTTGCCCACACAAGTTCATATGCCATTGGAAGATGAAAAAAAGTATAGTTCAGTTCTGCTGGATGATGGACGGGCTGTCAGGATTTTTTTTAGGCTAGTTTGTCACTCAAGGGAGAAAATCTAGCATGAAAACCCATTACACTCTGACAGGGTTAAAGTAGTTACAAACATTTTTATTATCACCCTAAATTTACCTCTGATGCAAATTTGTATCTACATGCATATAAGAATAATTTAGGTAATTGAAAATTGTAATGCAAAGACTGAATCATGGCCAGTTGATTTATTGTGTATGTGTCCCGATATAAATTTGCAGATTGTGAGATTGTACAGCCTTTTCTCTACAACAACCAACATAAATAGCTGTGGACTCATCATGAACTCATCAACTGTAAATTAGCTATAGAAGCAACAGCCAAGATTTCAAGGCTTCCAGTTTAGTCAGCAGATATCTGAGACAAGTCTTCAGCTCTATTTTACCAGTAAGCTTCACCAAATACCAATGAGTTATTGTATATTTATTGTATTTAGTAATTTTCTCTATTTTATATTTTTCTCAAACAAAAACACCGGCCCACGTCAAAACACGACATCAGCAGAAACCCTCTGCCAGTCTTTTTAGCAGTGAGTTTTTCAAAATTTCTTTGCTGACATTAAAACTAAATCTGTAAAGGCTTTGGGAATGTTGGTTCTGCAGAAATGGTTTTCTTTGCTCTCCCTTGCTTATTGTGGAGTAGCCAGTATATTTTAGGGTAAGCAAACAACTCCTGGTAACTAGACTTTGCTTTTTATTTATAATAATGATGTATACTTTATTAATCCCTCGTGGGGAAATTTGTTCTCTGCAATTAACCCATCATGGCTGAACCATGAGCAGTTGGCTGGCGTCTGCCAGCGCCAGGGGAGCAGTTAGGGGTTCAGTGTCTTGCTCAACAACACTTCGACTCACTAGGAGGAGCAGGGAATCAAACCAGGGAGGTTCGGTTCCAAAGACAATCACTCTATCTCCTGCGCTACGCCGCCCCCTATTTGCTTTAACTTGTGTCATAAACTATATATCAAATGGTTATACTATGGTTATATTACTGTCTCAAAAAGTAATGATATTGAGATTAGGTCAGTTATGATTATTTAGTGATAGATGACAGATACACAGTTATCCCCAGGGGACACAATAAAAGAAAAAGAAAAACTGCCAAATTACACTTTTGGAAATGTTCAAAGTATAATGAAAAGCAGGTATCACTATGTGCTTCACCATGACTTTTGATAACGTTACATTATTTGTAGAATTAATATTTATGACTGTCATCTACCTTTTATTTTGATTAGATGAAAAAACCTAATGCTAAATATAGCAAAGAGAGCTGCTAACTCTGTACTTTGCTCTTTGATAATTGAAGGACACTAAACAGCTGAAATTGCAAGAGTTTCATTTGGCGGAGGACAATGTGAAAGAAGAATCATCATATTCATTATTTTTTCATGTTTATTTAATTTCATTTTTAAATTGACAACATATGAAAATGTATTTTAATGTAATCTTAATGGAATCATCTTCAGATAGTAGCAGATGAACTGCAAGCCTAAATCACAGCCATTCCATCTTCTCCCTCACATGTCTTCGTCAACATGCTTTGTCAGTATTACTCACACCATTGACAAAGTTGCGTCATACACTGTTTATGAAACACATCAATTCATGTTATGATAATTCTGGTTGCATACGCTAGATTGTTTTTAAAAAACAAGGGTTAGACTTTTTTTTTTTACTGCCCCCTTCAAAGGGGGTAGTAGCAACTGCTGGTGAGATCATGATGGACAACCTTTTTGGGAAAACTTCTCTAGGTTTGGAGACTTTGAGGGAAACAACACTTAACTTCATGATTAAGATAATGGTTCATTTAGTTCCTGATTGTCCCTTCCTTTTTTGGCATACCTAAGTCACCCCTGCCTTTCTGCATATCTCCCACCATGGCAACCATCCTTAATGCGTCTAATTTGGTGTTATTACGCTGATAAAATGCTAACAGATTTTAAAGCATGATGAGAATTTAAGGTTATTACATTCTAAGATATTTACATGACTCAAGTGAGCTTTTTTTCATCAAAATAAGGTAGGTCTTGCCAGTATTTCATGATCATTGCAACAATTTCTCCTTTTAAAAGGGTCACTTTCCCAACTCAGTCAAGGCTCTGTATTCATCTAATTTCTCTCCATGCAAATTTTTGTCATTTTTCCCTCATTAACTATTTATCATAGACAGAAAAAAAAAAAATCATGAAGCCAAGCAAAGGAGCAGCCCCCGACAGAGCTGAAACTAATATTTTGCAACTCTAATGATTTTTTGCATCCTTAATTAGATAGAACAAGGTTGATATGATTAGGTCAGGATGTAGTGTTTTTCATTAAAAATACATTTCAGAAACTGTATTCAGAACGTGCCCTTGCAATTAAATAATGAATCCACTGCATTCCTTATTATGGACCCAATTAATATTAGAGGCAAGGGCGTAATTTTAATAACAGTGGGCCACAAGGCCCTCATTAGCTGAATGAGAGAAAGGGGGGAATGAGGAGAAGAAAACAAGGTACGAAGCAGCAGTCTGATATTGAGCCAAATTTACAAAGTTATCAAACAAATCACTAAGAAGAATCAAGAGGACATTTTGAACAAATCGCATCTTTGGCAAACAGAGACTTTATTTTACCTGAATTTGGTAACAAATGAATATCGGGGCTACATAGATAGAGAAAAAACAACTGAAGGAGACAAGGATAGAATTTTTTTTTAGATATTTAAAGTTAATATTTTGCCATCGCTATGCAGACACCTGGTCATATGTCAGTCAGGAAACCAGAGAATATCATGGCGTATCAACAAGTTTTACCTTTTGTAACAACAGAAACGAGCCAGTGGGATGAGCAAACTAATCACAAAAACTGTCTTGTCATCTGAGAAACATGCACCGGAAAAGGCGTATCACTCTCCTCTAAAGCATTAGAGACGAGTGTTCTCAAATTGGTACACCTTCTTATGTTGTATCGGTGCATGATCAGCAGAAGGATAAATTAATGTTGAAGAAAATTTTAAATCTATTGAAATGAATCATTTTGATAACAGTCTTCAGAATTTCTTAAGCTGTGTAAGAACTGTGCTGCTGAATGTCACTTCAATACCAAAACAATAACAAGACAAGCTCCTGAAACTGGCTATTGACTGTAATTATAAAAATCTGTTAATGTCCTCGATTATCAAGACATTTCACCATTTATGTGCTCATCTGCTGCTCATAATGACTTGAAAATTAACTACCATATCTTTCTTTTAGTTTTTACCCAATTTTTCAGATTTGAATTCATCGTGATATCGAAATTGAGTTACTATGATTATCATTCGTGGATTACCCTTGTCTTAGAGCGAGAGAAGCCTCTTGAGAAGAAAAAGGCCATGTCTTTATCAAGCAAGATTGCGCTCAAGATCAATGATTTCATCTTCTGCCTTAGTTGATCCCTCTGCTTTGCTGCACTTGACTGCCATCATGGTTAGCAAGCCAAAAAGTCAAGGTCGGTATGTGGAGTTCCACATCTACAACTGCATCTTACATGAAATCATTACGTCAGTACTTTTTGTTGGTTTTGTTGGTTTTGTACTAATAATGTTCAACAAGAACCTCTGGATTACTTTCTGTTCAGTCATCCATCTCTTTATTTTACATTATACAGATAAAACTGAATGACAAAAGGGCGGCACGGTCGCGCACTGTTCGTGTTTTGGCCTCACAGCACGAAGGACCCTGGTTCGATTCTGACAAAGGGGCCTTTCTGTGTGGAGTTTGCATGTTCTGTCTGTGTCTGCGCGCATTTCCTCTGGGTTCTCAGGTTTCCTCCCACAGTCCAAAAGCATGCAGCAGGTTTATTGGAAAGAACTGTGGATGAGTGAGTGAGTGAATAGTTGTTTGTCTGTATATGTGTCCCTGCTACTGACTGGTGACTAGTCCAGGGTGTACCCTGCCTTTCGCCCGCATACACCTAGGATAGGCTCCAGCATCCCCTGCGACCCTGAGTGCAGGATAGCGGCAGATGATGGGATGGATGGATGGACAACAAAAGAAAACGGAATTGTGACATCAGTGAACAAGAAGAAAGAGGAGTGCTTGCCATGATAACACCAAGACTGTTGACAGAGTCAATATTGAAAATCCTGCCCATATTTTCCTTTGAAATTGGTCTATGCGTACTGTCAGTAAAGGACTTGGTCAGTCATGAAAGTTTGACAATTTCTCACTGCTGTGTTCAGGATGTTGACTCTGATCAATACTGCACTTACTTGAAGTTGCGTCCTGCTTGAAAAACATATTTGGTTTGAATAAAAAGGAAATAAATAGACTTTCTTTTTCTAAAACATTAGTTGTCAGTGATGATTAGTCACCAACAGGTGCTGTTGTACATAAAATACAAATCTTCCCATTCTAATTCAATAATATTCAATAATATTACAATCATGCTGTGAGCTTCTGGGTGTGCTACATGCTCAACGTCATACTAGAGGTTCAGTAATGAGGCCTATTAATTATGTAAAGGCACTGATGCAGATGGACCTAATTAATTGTCTCCTGTCACCCCCCTGATTACTGTACCTGGAAGGGAGGTGTTAATATCTGCAATACTTAAGCAGGTACGCAAACTATTTTGTCAGAGTCATTGCTATGACAATGACATAGTGGAGTGCCAGAGTACCCCCTGCAAAGCTCTTTTTCTGTTAATTCACCACAAGGAAAGTTTCCCATTGGTGGTGGTGACATTGTGATAATTGAAGGAGAGAGGGGCAGATTAAAAGAAACAGACGCAGGATGGGGGTTGTGTGGTGGCCCCGGAGATGTTTTTGCAACCTGATTGCATCAACATTTGTGTTCCTTCGCAGCATTCGTTTGTCTCCGTATGTCGAGGTAATGGATTACCAGCGGGCCAACTTGGGAACACCCAAGGTGCTTTGCATTAGCAGTGTAGTTGGTGTGAAGTAAACCTGTTCAGAGTCACAGAGCAGACGCTGCATTATCTTAGAGTTAGGAGACTAGCTGTATCAGACAAAGAAATTAAAAGTTAGCCTACAGCAGCGACATGATATTTGGCCTGAACCAGAGAGCTATACAAAGGTCAAAATAATACTAAACAAGGACTATTTCAGACAAAAAAAGAGATTAACTCCAACAGATGAAGTTAATTACTATATGTCTATTGCTTAATCCTTTCACATTGAAACGTATGTGGTTTCTAAATTTTAATTTCTAAAAACAAAAGATACTCACAGCAACATACTTCAGCTGGTTCATTGATCTGTCCTGTTTTTTAAATAGTACAGTGGAGAGAGTACCTGGCCACCTGGGATGCAAATGTGACCTCTAGTAAAGGCAAGAGAAGATTAGGGAAGTAAGGCAGACAGAGGGAGCGGTGGTCTGTGAAATGATACACAGGAACCACTGTCATATAACAATAGAACCCTCGGCTCAACAGGAACCCATAACAGGAACACTAGCGGACGGGAGAACCGGCTTAGTGCTTGAGTGGCACAGGTTCCTGAGAATCTGTGTGTGTGTGTTGTGTGCTGAGTGTGTTTGTTGGGTCGCGTATGTTAATGTGCATGTGAAAGTCCAATCTAGTTAGATATCTCAATCTGCATGTTATATCATGTGCTTGGCTCAATGCAAATGAATCCAATCCTGTTTACAAATACACATGTAAAGTACATATAAGCATGTGTGCATGTATGCATAGTGCATACATTTGTTGAACCAAATACAAACCTTTTGTGCGCTTGGGTGTGCATGTCACATAGAGTGGCTTCCTCTATTTCAGCGGATAGCCTTTTCTTTTTTTTAAACTGGACAGCGCTGAGGGCCCCAATGGCCAGAGGCAATAGCAAGCAGGCAGGCAAGGACAGGAGCGACGTAACAGCAAGCACAGCATCCACAGTCAAAGCATTAGTGGGCTCAATATGAGATATGACTGCAAAGGCTGCATGCCTGCGTTCTTGAAAAGGTCATGGACTTTGCTGAGCAGTAATGTGTGAAAGCAATGCACAGTGGTCAACTCAAACGAAAAAGCACAGATAAAGATAAAATATTTTCACCCCTTTCCCAACCACTGCTTGTGAAATTTTATGGACACAACACACATTAAAATGAGATTACCTCTGCCATTTAAGTTGATACTAGTTTATTTCACAATGTCTTTGAGGAATCCTATTTACATACAGACATTTTAAGACTTAGAATGGTGATGCATAAACAGACAGCACTGTTTGAATATATCAGTTATGTGTGACATACCTATATGGTATTCAAATTTATTGAAATATCAGTTAACAACTTTCAAGTATTTAAGTATCTAAGCTAGTGAAAAACTGTATAGATGGAAATAAGAATACCCCCGAAAAAGGAAAATCTTAACTGCATCGAAATGAAGTTATCTGCAAGAAATAAATCTGATGAGGAGGAACTGGAAAAATAGAGAAAAATAATAAAATGCAATCTAAAAGTCCAATTAAATAATTAACGAAGTGTTTCAGATATTCCCCTGAATGATGATAAAGATAAATAAGAAATAGCAAGATAATTCCCAAGGAATAGTATGGGCCACAGTCAACAAAAAATAAGGAAAGATAAACCAAAAACCACTATCTGAAATGTTGTTGAATGATCTGAGGGTAATCGGCTGCTCTTTGTTAGAGTATCTCAATCCCGCCTGATCCTGCTGAAAAAAGCTGGGTGTGTTAGCACATTGGCATATCCTGTGTTATTATTTGTATCTCAGTGGGCCATCACACACTGATAATGTACATTCTTAAGCAAACACTAATTGGCATGGTGACTGAAATGCTCTATTCTTTTGAACTGCAGTTGCACTTGTTAGAATTCCCAGTAATCCCACAGTCATTTTGTGGTAACATACAGTATCTGAAATATAGTGTCATTAATGTTGGGTCATCTTGCTATCATGGTTGATATTTACAATATATGAACATTGACGGATGCCAAAAATATTGTAATATGTTCCGATTTCACAGTATGTGCTTTTCTTATGGCTATGAGGAGTCGACAAGCCCTAAGCAGTAGATAAAGAGAGAAAGGGGAGAGTATTCCAGTATGTACTTGTCGGTGTGAACTGTTTAATTACAGGGAGTGTCAGCCCCGTTGCTTAATGTGTCCCTCACGATTAATCCAGGGAAAGGATGTCATTATCTACCAAAGCGTAGGCCTGGGCAGGCTTTTCTGTCAGAGAGGAAAAAGGGATGAGATGAAAGTGAAAGAGAGAAGGCGAGTCCAAACAAGGAAACACCTTTTATCAGTGCCCACAACCCCTGTGATAGAGGGATCGATGTGAAAGTAGCAGTGTATCCCATGCTTTTGTAGTGCAAAATTTGTTAAACTCCATTCATTTGATCCATCCATCCATCCATCATCTGCCGCTTATCCTACACTCAGGGTTGTGAGGGAAGCTGGAGCCTATCCCAGCTGTCATCGGGCGAGAGGCGGGGTACACCCTGGACTGGTCGCCAGTCAATCGCAGGGCCACATATACAGACAAACAACATTCACTCACTAACTCATTTGGGGTAATTTTTCTAATTTTTTTTCCAATAAACCTGCTGCATGTTTTTGGACTGTGGGAGGAAACCTGAGAACCCGGAGGAAACCCATGCAGACACGGGGAGAACATGCAAACTCCATACAGAAAGGTCCCCTGTCCATTCATTTGATTATTTTGAATATGAAACTTTTCCTGTGTGCTGTCAAAAAATGTCCAGCTGGACGAAAAAAACTGGTGCCAGATTTTTCAGGATTATGAGATTTTTTTTCAGCACTCCTTCCTTCCTGCCTTCTCTATCTAGCCAAATTCCATCTGTCTTTTTGCTATCTTATAATGAGAACCGTCAGGGGGAGAAAACCAGAATGTTTTCAAGTGAAAAAAAGGTTTTTATCAGGAGCTGTACACATGGAACAAAGACAGTTATCTTGTATGACTGTAAATGTCCTATTGCCTGGTTAATTTAAGCCAGTCTGATATAATTGTTGTGGAAACAGAAGTGAAATATATAATCAGAGGTCGTGTGGAAGGCTATTTATTGTATTATCAGACTATTCATGCATCAATGCAACATTTATAACCTACATGCAAAAACGCATATACAGTTATGACTCCACTGAGGTTCTGTAGCTTGAACTCGACAGATTTGATTCTTTGTGACTGTCTGTCGTTAGTCACTTTGTTTCCCTTCTCTCCCTTCTTTTTCTTTTCAAGAGTTTGACCTTGGTTTCTTCCTGTGGCCTGGAGGGGATGAGGAAGGTCTGGTGATTGTGACAGGTGTCGTGTCTTTACAGCCCCACATGACATCCCGGGTAGTGATAGACATTTGGAGATTTTTTTTCATAAGGATTTCACTCATAACCTCAAAGACACTGTGTGTGTGTGTGTGTGTGTGTGTGTGTGTGTGTGTGTGTGTGTGTGTATGTCTGCATACTTGCGTGTGCAAAAGACACGCGAGAAAGAGAGAGAGTCTACTTGTAAGAACATGTGTGTGCAGCCCACCACCGATTCCCAGCTCTCATTTCAGTTATTGGCTTGGATTACTTATCATCTCCAGCCTCCAAGGTCTGATTAAGAAGAAGCTGCTCCAAAGTCAAATTTTGGATATCAAAGGCAAAACTTGACTTTGGCATCTGTCTGCAGCATCTTAATATGAGGCTGGTGTCCTGCTACATGTTTTAAAATGTGTGTCCCATCCACTTACAGTTGCATGAATAATTGTACAAATGCTTCATCTGAAAGCAGCATGTGTAACCTTGAATTATTTTGATGGAAAAGTAGTTATGAGTACCACAAGAATTTACTATTGTAAATAATGTGAAGATGATTTTGGTAATCTGAAGGTAAAGTCTGTACAGTTGATTTGGCTTGTGCTGTTTTATTTAGCTGTTTTTTTTTTCATATCTCATGTCTTGATCTATTTCTAAGATATCCAGAAGAATCAGAGATACTTTGCCATTGATACAAATGAGATCTCCTTTCACTAACATGCATGGAAACATAACAAATGACATGACCCTCCTTGCGCTGCGGGCTATGCCGGATCAGATATTCAAGGAGAATTGAACTATAGGGAAGTTGCAAGCATGGAAAACAAGGTCACAAACATGGTTGTCCATATTGGCTTTGACTGGGGTTTGCAAAGAAGGGCGGCTATTTCCTTGTCGAAATGGTCACGGGATATGGAGTGGAATGACAAGTTGGACTTCATTGCATTGTTAAGATCAGTGGCTGCATCATTGCCGTAATTCATCAAACCTACTTTCGCCATTTAGGGATCAATACAAAAGGATTCAAAATGTATTTATTTACCAAAAGTTCTTTTTTTTCAGTAACATTCAATGTATTTGGAGTCAAAAGGGAAAATGCAAAGAAAGAAGTTGCACTTCTGAAAATTCCTTGATACTAGTGAACTGGACCATTTTTATGTGCACTTAACTGAATTATTTTTAGAGACAGATATAAAATTATTAGTATTTGTTGGTCTTAGGAATGTTAAGTAGTTGGAAGAACTAATTCTTTGTAAAAAACAGTCACAGGTAAACTTCAATAATTCCCCTTGGGGCTTAGGGTGAGTCATACATGGTGTATATGTTATAAATGGGCTGCTATCTGAGTTGTTTCCTGTAGGCTGGAAATAGGCTTTATTTTCTGCAAAGGAGATTAGTAACACTGAATTATGCATATCTTATTTTCTGGATTATCTAAGGCACTCAGAGATGCTATCTTGCTGGATAATCTCCTTTAAAGTCATTCAGTTTATTCTGACTGTTAATATGGTTCATTGTTGCTTGTTTTTCTTTTCTCGAAGACCAATCTGCGCTACTTTTGGATGGTGTGTATTATTACACTTTACCTATGAATATTGTGGATGAAATCTTTGTAGGCTGGGTTTTTGCACAGTAATGAGGAAACGGAGATGAAAGCTACGGTAGCATTGCTTGCTTTTTTTGTTCATAGCCATTTTGTATGTGTATGTGTTTGTGCCCCTGCATGCAAATATAAAACGAGTGGCCTGTCTTGTCCAGCGGTGCGTTTAATCAGACACAGATTTTGCTTTTGCCAAGTCAGGCCCAACGCAGACCTTGTGCAACCATGCCATTTTCAAGATGCTCCAATTAAATGCGTTGACCACCCACATATTGGCCAAATTTGGAATTGTAGCATATCTATTTCCATGCTAATGGCTGACATTGCCTGGCTTATCCATGCATGTATGTCGGTGATATTTTATGCTTTGTGATTTGGTCTGTTCCCAGCCATTTTAATTTGCTGTCTAGGGCCGATCGTGTGTGAGTGTGTGTGTGTGTGTGTGTGTGTGTGTGTGTGTGTGTGTGTGTGTGTGTGTGTGTGTGTGTGTGTTGCATAGCTGTGTATGTATGCCTGCATTAATATCTGTGCGAATGAGAATTTTTGCGGTGTGAACCTTGACATATTAAAAAGCCGGGGCATCTGTACTGCAGTATACAATACATGCCTGTTATTTCAAAATTGTATGTGAACCCAGTGCATGTTTGTCGATGTATGTGCCAATGAACCCATGCTGGCACGTGCGCTTTCGTGCCTCTGTGCTGATGTATGTTTTTATGAACCAAGTACTCAGCAAACAGGACTTGAACCTGGGCCAGCTCTGACAGACATGGTTGTTGTGTTGGTGGAGTGGAGGAATTGACCCTCACTAGCTCAGAGAGCACACTACCCCCCAACCTTCTCTATCCATCTCCCAACAGCTCTCCCTCGACAGCCCCACCTCCCCAATCCTGCTGCCTTGCTTGAAGCGCCCGCAGGGGCTGGACATGCACACATTCGTTGCCTCACTATGTCAGGCTTTGTCTGGTTGTGAGCAAGGATGTATTTGTGACGGTTGGCATAAAGGAGTCTTATCATTTCTATTTTTCATTTTTTGTATATATATATATATATATATATATATATATATATATATATATATATATATGATATGAAAAGCACGATCCCTTGTCCTCATAATCATTAGTTGGAAATCAATTTGGGCTTGTCAATTATTTGATTATTTGACCATCAAGCTATTAGAGGACTTTGGTTGGAAAGCTATCATCAGTGTCAGAATCCTGTCATATTTATAGAATGATTTCAAACCAAGGTAGTTCTCTTCCAAACCCATGGAACTTTACCTTTTTTTGGACTCCAGCTTCAAAGGTATCATTTTTCTTACATTTTGGGCACCACTAGAAAAGACAAGCAAAATAAAAATAGCCATGCCTTACAAGTATCAGACTACTATAAATTTACAGGGAATCCCTGAAATATCATCTAAATGAAACCTAGCTAAACCAGACAGCATGTGTCAAGGCCTCCTTGAAATATTCCATCTCGTTTAAAAATATTTGCATAATGGAGGAGTTTATGAGTGTTTAACAATACGCTGGCTAACAAAGGTGTTAGCCAGCGCGACAAGGTGACTTGGCAGCTTTTCTAACAATACAGTTCTCTGTTTTTTTCTAACTCTATTTTTATATGGATGGCTATACTTGTGATCCAGATTCGTTATAACTTCCTTGTATAGGACCATAAAGCCCAACCCTTGAGAATTCTTTTCAAAATCACGCATTGAACTCTTGGCAACCAGCCAACTTCACTACTATCTACTCTGAATACTCCTGTCTTCCTCAACACACATTGCCCCTAAAAAAATCCTTTGATACCTTTTTTAACCACATCAGTTCTTTTCACACCATTCTCATTTAGATGTGCCCTCCATAGACATCAGCCATTGCCCTTTTTTTTCAATCAACTGGTGAGGACCTGAGCCATCCTTAGATTCATACAATTCCCAAATGCATAGACTGCCCCTTTACATCTTTGATCTTCTCCCTTCCTCAGTCCTTGCCACATCCAGGGCTTCCATATGGGAATGACATAAATAACCAAGCCTGTCCGCCACCCAGGCAAATTCAAATGCACCTGTCAAAGTGATGAAGCACCTGCCCGCAGGGAATCATTGTTTACATTTTCACTCCACTCTTAGCAAAAGTGAGATTCTAATTATTTTCCAACTGTAAATTAAAGCCAAGTGGGACAAAACTACAAACCAAAGGGATCATGGTAGTTGTGGGAGAAACCTCCCTTCAGTCCTTCACTGCTTTAACTGTGCGAAATGAGGGAAGGGCTGTGGAAAGTGTGAGGTTGGGAAACAGAGGGGAGGTCAGCTTCTTTCGCTTTCATATGGTCAGACTCACAAAGCCACTGTGGCAAGTTTGCAGTACAGTACACAGTTCACAGAATTTTTTCTGATCAGATTATATTACATTTCATACATAATGAAGTACAAAAAATCAGCTGCATTATTTTTCAAACCATGGACAAAAAAAGAGTGAAAGCCCAAAAGAGTATGATAACAAGTCACACAGATAGCGAACGGAAAAATTTAATTAGTTCATGGAAAGAGGAAAATGAAGGTTAAAATTAGATGGGGACCTGAGGAATAGACGGTTAATGAATGGAGACAATACCTATCGAGTTTTATCATTAAAAATCATTAAAAGGATCAGAGAGACTAAAAGACTGATTTCTGCTGAAGCCACAGACTTCTGTCCTGGATATCTATCAGCAAAGATCAACAAAAATGCCGCTGACTTTATATTCTTGCTCTCTTGAGTACCGCTCTAACTTCCAGTGCAAACAATTGGAAAAACTGCATTCACATATTCACACCTTATTTCCATTTCCTTTAAAAATGTTTTGGATTTAGGCTTTGAAATCATAAGTGCTTTTTTCCACTGATTCTGTGTTTAGAATGGTGGATTAAAGTAAATATTAGTCGACTTCATAGTCCCCCTCCAGTCATTCATGTCATCCCGTGGTGTATTTTGATAATTGCTGCGAAAATTGCGCAGATTTTTGCAAGGTCATGTGTTCAAGTTTTGGAACTGTTTTGGTTGTATGTCCCGACAGGCTGGATGAAGTCTCAATGGAAATGTTTTTATTAAATATTGGTCAAGGGGAGATGCTGTGTTTATAAACGCGTCTAATATCATCCCAATAACGGAAAATTGGAAAATGTCAGCCAGTGTTATTTGTGACTGTCAAGGACATTGCTGGGGAAGTTTGTAAATACACTTTACCTCTCGAAGACATAGCTATTACTAGATCTCTTTCACGGACTGAATATGTGATTCCCAGAAACTGTCTGCCCACTTTCCGGCTCAAAGTTGCAAGTTTGAAACCCATTATAACACAAAATACATATTTTTTCATTACAGCACATTAATCCAGTTATCCATGATGCCCTTTTTTGACATTGTGATAAAACAGGAATTCAAAATCTTTGAAAGAGACTTTATACTTTCATACACTCAGCTCACAATGACTGACAGATTAGTCAAATTTTATTACAAGTCACAGTTGATTTTTCAAAAGGCAACCTTTGCACAGGCGCCTGCATTTAAGCACTGTTGCCTTTATTCTACATTCATATGTAGTACGCTATGATTTGGTAAGTGTAAAATCGCATCTTCTCCCAGAAAGACAGACAGACTTTATTCATGAACCATGGAGCCATGTCTGCAGCTGTGCCATCCCCACTTCCTGTGCCCCAGACCCTCCCTTCTAATCTCTATGTGCATTTGCGGTAATGTCTACAAATCCTGAAAATTTATGTCCCTGCTGGAAAACATGGTTTACCATTTATAGCTCTCCGTTAAAAGAAATAAGGCCCGTCTCTCCTGATGCAAGTCAAAGGACTGATGCAGACTCTATCAGATTTCTAAATACAGACCCCAACAATAAATCTCAGCTTGATTGGGTTTGAATTGGGTTAGCTCACTTGAATGCTATCTGCTTAACCCACAGCTGGCCTGTCTGTTCCATGCAGGCATTGAACCTAAATCAGTCACTTAGTGCCATCAGATGAAACAATGGTGGAGTGGAGAGAGCACTCAAGCTAGGGCTAGAAGCCAGGCTAGCACCATAACGCAACACAACAGACCAGAACAGGGTAGTGTAGAGCAGACAGGCCTGCTAATGCTCTTTCCTTTTTTTGTCCCAGCAATGATGCATCCTGAGACCCATGGTGCATTGCATGAAATGGCATCACCCAAACCGAACACACAAACACCTTTTCAAGCTTTTGTTAAGTCTTGTCAAGTGGATTTCACGTGCTAATTAGTGTAGGATGGTGGAATCTATTTTCATGCAAGCCAAATCACATAGACATGAACGACATGGAGGGACATATAGCAGGTGTGTTGAACCAACGTGACTCAGAGCATGCTGTCGAAATACATGCTCTTTCTATCATCCTTGGACAGCTTGGTTTACAAATCCTGGATTGGGACCTGAAAGGGGTCTCACCCCCTTCGCTCCACTTGGGTAGAAATAAGTGTCTTTCTTCACACACAAACACACACACACACAAGAACATTGAATAGGCAGTGTGATCACTACTGGAGCTGTGCAGGTAAACACAAATTTTGGGACCAAAAGGTATTACTGTATTCTTTTATGAGAACGAAATGCTTGTGTCCACCAAATAGTAAATTGCATAACATTTGAAAATGGAATCGAAATTCTGAAAATGGGAACATAGGTGACAAATCATGATAGTAAAAAAATCAATGGAAAAAACAAAACTGGAAAGAAATCACCAACACATATTTGCCTAAACAAAAGTAATTTTTTTTGCTGGAAACCTGAAAAGTGACGGTGCATGAAGATGTCTCTTGGAGGAGAGGTTTTGTCAGTCGTCTGTGATTTTAAGGTGAAAAGGTCAATCTTCATCTAAGCTAAGTAATGTTTACAAATGGGTGATCAGGTCAAATTGGCATTCCTCACATTTTCTTTTAGTACTTAAGTACTCTTTGTTTTTATATAAATGATTTTAATCTTGGGAATTCAGCTAGAAAATTAGTGAAGCATTGTATGAACACACACATACATACACACGTACAGACACACAAATATACACACATACACACAAATACACACACACACTCACACACACACAAACGCACATACACACAGGTCCTAATTAAAATATTCCTCTCTATTTTTCCTTTTTTTGGCCCCTCTGACTTGCAGAGTTTGTCAGTGAGGGCCTGTCCAATCATAGGCCCATTTGGTTTGGACTTTATGCAGTGTCTCCAATTACAAGGGGGGTAATGGCTCTCACTATTTTTTTTTTGTTGAAGTGCCATGAGTTGTGTTTGGCTAACTCTGCTTGTAAGTGTGGGTTGACGTCGAGACTCCGCAAAATTAAACCTCGCCTTCAGCTTGATCCTGCCACTCATGGTCTGCTGAATGAGTTGGCTTTTTTTTCCATTTCCGTATTTTCAGATGACTCATAATTACACCATCAATTACAAGGTCACCTTGAATTTCCCAAACTACTTAACTAACTTCCCCCACTTTGTGATTCTTACTCTGTTTGTTTGTTTCAGTGTGGGTGCATTAGTTTTGCGTGCGTCACTAGTTTAAAAGTTTAAATTAACCCCTCCATTCTTGAGGACCCACCATGGTAGCTATTTTTATGCGAAAAAACACAACAAAAAAGTAGGTCTTCATACCAATGGAATCATATATACAGAAGTCACAATTTTGAACAGGCATTTTTCGTGAACATCTTATCATCGAGGTTTTCTCTATAGAGTATGATTTTTGTCCTCTTTAAATGTAGTTCATGTGTATAATTTCCATTTTAATTTTCCCAAGTGTGTGTGTTAGCTACAAAATTTAGGCCTCTAACAGCAGACACTATCAGAGAGAGCTTCCATGATCTTCACACATGAATGACTTCAAGTTACATGACCTATATAAGATGTCATACGCTCTGCCTGCTCCCCACCCTAATAGAGAGGGGAAGCACGTTACAGGTGTGTAAGACATCCAAAACACACATGCTCTTACAGAGAAAGAGTCCTGCCACCAAAATCACCCATACAAACACAACCCTTCTTTTTACCGGCCACAGATCAGGCCCTATAGGACTTACATGCTGCCAGGAATTAACATTCAGCTGTTATGGTTATGTTGGTTACAGTTGTACACAAATTAAGTAAAGAGTAGTTTACATGGTTATGTACATGACGGTAATATTCTTTATTCTGATTCATTCTATAATACTGGATTATTTCCTTATCAATGTGAAGTTATAGCTACATTGTGACATATTGATGGTATCTACCTACATTCATGTGATTTATCTGCAATAAAATGTAAAAAAAAAATCTTCAGAAAAAATTTGTTCGACACTATAGGTCACTTTAGGTTGGCTTTTTCCACTTTCTTTTTTTTCAGGTGATCTTTCCAAGTAATGCCTATACACAGAATCTATGTATGTCGGTAGGTTAGTGTGTCAGTCTCCTAAGGCTCTGAATCATCAAGCAAGTTACATATAACAATCTGGACCTTTACTCCTAACATTCTGGACCTTTACTCCTGGACATTTCCACTGAGTAAACCCCTGTGTATTTAACTGAATCTTCTTTTCTTCTGGCTGCGCCCTTCAGGGGTCGCCACAGGAAATCAACTTCTTCCATCTAATCCTATTCTGTCTATCCCCTTCTCTCACATCAACTTACTTAAGGCCTCTTTCACAACACTCAAACATCTTCTCTTTTGTCTTCTTCTTGGCCTCGAGCCTGGCAGTTCCAACCTCAGCATCCTTCTACCAAAATATTCAAATATCCCTCCTCTGTACATGACTAGATCATGTCAGTCTGGCATCTCTGACCTTCTCTCCAAAACATCCAACGTGTGCTGTACCTCTGATGGACTCATTCCTGATCCTATCCATCCGACTCCCTCCCAAAGAGAACCTAAACATCTTTATCTCTGCTACCTCTAGCTCTGCTTCCTTTCTTTTCTTCAATACCTTGTCCCTAAACCATACAGCATAGCTGGTCTCACCATTGTCTTGTACATCTTTTCTTTCATTCTCGCTGGTACTCTTTTATCATACATTATCCATGACACTTTTTGCAAGTTCAACTGAATAGCAGCCATGGTTGTCTTTGGGATATATGGGGGTATATGCTCCTGCAAAGATCTTCTGCAGCAATAAGGAAGAGGTTACACATTATTTCTAATTGTGTTTGCATATCTAGGTGGCTGTTTATGACTATATGTGGACAGCTGACAACCCTTTGGAGAACTCTGCAACCCCCACTGATGACCTGGATTGCAAGCATTCACAGCCATCCCTACCGGGGGGTGAGATCAGCACCCATGTGACAGTCTACACGTTGTACCCTAGTGGCCTTAAACAAAGATATAGACATTTCCTACGACAGCCAACTGGGGCCATCATTGAGGTATGGCAGATCATTCAATATACCCACTGTAGAGAGAATCAATATTTTAAGATAAGATAAGATAAGATAAGATAAGATAAGATAAGATAAGATAAGATAAGATAAGATAAGATAAGATAAGATAAGATAAGATAAGATAAGATAAGATAAGATAAGATAAGATAATACTTTATTGATCCCCATAGGGGAAATTCGGGTGTCGCAGCAGCAACATTAGAGGAAAGTAAAAAAAAACAAAAACAAAACAAACAAAAAAAAAAAACCAGGAAAGATAAATACACACATATGACAGTGCAAACGCATTTGCACATAAGTCACCATACATTCCACACACACTTATACATACATTTTTACACACATACCCATACCTACATAAATATATATATCCACATATACACAATACACAATATACACATACACATATATACATACACATTTACACATAGATAGCACAAAAAATTTAATTCAAAAAAAAAAAAAACATGAGCAGAAATAAATAGATTGAAGAACTAAAGTGACCCGTGGTAGTTATGGGCACCACATGTGTGAGTGGGTGACGGAGTGATGGGGAGGCAATAGCACAGATGCTCCCCAGGCAGTCAGAGTTGTGTCCCGTCCAGACTGCTGTTATATAGTCTAATTTTATAAATTCTTTTTACAGACACAAGTCAGTGTTTTTTGATTTTATAGGCTCAGTAGGTTAAAGGGAATTTTATATTCTGCATAGATAATCTGATCAGCAGCACGGTGGCATGGTGCTTAACATTTCTGCCTCACCTATCATACTGATGGTTAACTGGAAAATTGCCCAGATGTATGAATGAAAGAGGAAGTGGCCATTTGTCTCGATATGTGGCCCTGCAATCGACAGACGACTGGTCGAGGGTGTATCCTAATTATTATTATTATTATTATTATTATTATTATTATTATTATTATTATTATTATTATTATTATTATTATTATTATTATTATTATTATTATTATTATTATTATTATTATTATTATTATTATTATTATTATTATTATTACCCTTCACAGCATATCTTTAAGTTAGTTTTAGTATTCGAGGAAAAATATTTCTGTTTCATATTAATACGTGTGTTTGATTACATATGTATTTCCCTTCCCACATTATTTTGTCTAAATAAATCATTGGAAATACAAAAGAGTGACAGGGGGAAGATGGCGGGGAGGGGGTTGGACAATTTGGGAATACTCCCTATTATCCTGATTCTCCTCCCCCTTAAGTCAAGTGCGAATGAATCCAGCAATGGGTCCTGTCTTCACAAAATTGAAAATGCTCCAGTTGTGTGAAAAGGGTGATTAACTGTGAGTGATTTTTTTTTTGTTCTTTTTTTGTCCCCTGGGGAGAAAACTGATTTGAAACTATGTCTTCTTTTCAAATGAAGTAATGGCTGGATTTGCTCCATCAAACAAATCGTGACTTAGTTCTACACGTCATTGTAACTTCGGGCAACACTTTCTCCTTGTCTCTTCTGCCATCATGTAAACAATTATCCAATACCTTTATTGCAGTGCAACTTCAGCTCCCAAACCTAACAATGGCATTTTACAAATGTCATATCATCATTAAACCGATACTGATTAGAAGGACACTAATGCACTTTTCATCATGGGTTCATCTTATTTACTTATGAACAAGGCAGGCGATTGACTAATTCATTTTGGGGAGTTTAAAAAAGAACTAGGTCCCATGCACACTGATAGTGACACAGACTCGTGCCTTCAGTATCCTAAACAACATGCAGACACGAAGAGGCCTACTTTGACTTCTAGATATGAACTTGGTTTTCCAGCCTGGCCTCCACTTAAACTGTACCCTATAACACTTGACACAGTACATAGTCGTGGTAAAAACTACGTTTTGCTGTATTTGGAAAAGTGCATACACACACACACATGTTTGTGCAGACATGCACACTCTACTCTATATCTTATCCTCTGTTGCTCTATGTTCCTCAAAGACATCGTGTCCCTTGGGTGTTGCTGCCCATTCTGTGCAACTTAACAGTCAAGGTCCCAAGTAGCAGGAGAAGCTGGTGGTATCATCTTTCACCCGCGAGTAGAGGGGAGCGATAACACCAAAGTATTGCTTCACCGTGAGAGCGCTATTCCGTTCCCCGCCGCCTTGCAGCATGGTCCCCCCTTAACAAATTTATAACTAATCCTCCCCTGAATATATAGACAGTTTTTTATGTATAGGCGTGGAACCAGGAATCACCAAAAGGCATCCCTGGCACTCAGAAGAAATGTTCAGGTGATTTTATTTGTGCTTTATGTAATTCTTCGAGCAAAGCACACGTGACAGGGTGTTGTGTACAAACTGGCCTCCAGATGTAAGGTGACAGCTCCTCCGAGAGGAATAACAGCATGCACTTCTAAAACAGTTGAATAGATAAATATACATAGAATGAATAAGAGAAAAAGTTCTACAATGAGATATGGTGACCACAATACTACTTCTTCGATTTATGATATTATAAAAAAACTATATTATTTTTGGGGATAGTATCAAAACTTTGTTCACTTATCCAAATAAAAGCATGTTTCATGGTGATGTGGTTACACTACTGTGTTATCAGACAATGTGTTATGTAACATCAATCATGTTTGAGCAATAAAATGGATGTCATCTGTTTTACTTTCAGTTGAATATGGCAAATGTTTTTTGACATATTTAGATCGGATTATACTTCTTTACTGCAAATACTGAAGAAATAATTTTTTGCCTTCAAAACTGCACAAATGAAACTACCTGACATTACAAAGCACATTTTTGCTTGTCTTTATGATTAGCGTGGATTGATATGCTAATCTCAATTAAAATATCCAATAATGTCCCTCCATTCTCTGTCCCATTTAGTTAAAATACGAATCCAACTGCTAAAGATGTCTGTTTCCATTTACTGAGGAAATATTGACGGATAGCTCATTTCCTTCAAAGACCCGTTTTTGTTGTCATTGTCCTGAACACTGATGCCCTGAAGGACTTGCTCCTCCCTTAGACTAACATGACCACAGCTCCAGGGCAAGCTTTGCATATTATGCTTACATTTACAACCAAAATTTGTCTAAACGAACACCTGAAAAAGTATGTCCTGGAAGATTTGCCCTGAGCTATAGACACTGTCATATGCTGTTTGGACGGAACTGAACAGTGAGGTGTGTCCTGTTTGATTTACTGAAACTTCAGAAAAGGAGAAGGACTCATGCAAAACTAAATGTTTATTCAGCCATTATTGAGCCTCTGTAAAGTTATTCGTCTCCCTGTGTTGCATCACCAGCCTCAGAAGTGTGAATTGAAATTCAGGAGCTGAAATATCACAATAAGGACAAGCATATTGTGCACCATTTAAAGAAATTCAATATTAATTATCCATCATATGCTCTAACTCGTCTTTTTTGCCAACAGCTTGTGTCTGGGATTGTGAAAGAATTTCTCTTTTCTTTATTCTCAACAATAGAAAAAAGTTAAAGCAACACTCCCAACAGTGTGCGCCAATAAAAGACATTAAAGGTAAAGCGAGGTGGAGATTTTGAACAATCATTACCTATAAACAGATGTTCCACAGCTGCCAACTCGCAAAAAAAAATGCCGTCAACAACTGTTAAGGCCAAAATTATGCAGGGAACGGCATCTATATAACCCAGGACCTTCAGTGAAGGCTTCATAACCACTCTGTCTGAAGAAACAAGATGGCTGATGAAGAAATTAATGCAAGCTAAGTCATTATCTCCCCTCCTAAAAACACAGTGGGTTTATGTCCCCCTGTGTCGCTTTTTCTCCCGGGCTAACATTTAAGTGTCGATGGACTTATAAAAAGATAGGATGAGCCAACTGTGCTCTTTTTGTCTCCCTCCCTCCCTCCATATGGGAGGCAGCAGCATATGCAAGAACTGGCTCAGCTTCTGTAAAACTTCCATTAAAGATGCACAACTAAGGCTCTGCCAGCTTGACTATTACCTCTCTCCGCAAATTATTTATGGCTCAGAGAAAAACGCTGATGATGAGCATCTCTAGCGATTCGTATAAATAAAAAACACTTTTTGCTGCATTTTCAGCTGTGTGGTGTTTTCTCTTCTCCTTTATGATGTGCTTAGCCCTTTTTACAAAACTCTTGCTGTATGCTCAACTCAATTATATTTCGTTTTTCCTAATGTGAGCGAAAATTACTCATTGCGTGAAGCATTTTTTAAGAATAAGATTAAATTATTAAGATAAAATTATATTCTCCTTTTAGGTTTGCTGTGCTACAATTGATAGGATTATAACTGAAAATGACAGTCTGGTTTGAGGTGCATTTTCTTTGTTAGAATTATTCCCTGAAACATAGAACCTTTTCTTTTTTATTCTGAGGTCATTCATTTGTGACAAATAAGTCACTAGCAAGGAGTTGATGTGTTCTGAACATTGTCGAAACTTTGGGGGATGCAATTGTTTATGATTTGTTGAGAATTCACTTCAGTGAGTGAGGTAATCACGGCACCATGGATAAAATTTCTAAAAAGCAATTAAAAATGACCAGTTCTTCCTTATTATTATGATGATAATGACGATAACGATGATGATGATGCTGCTGCTGTTGCTGCTGCTGATAATTATTATAATTGTCATTATTGTGATTGTTACTAATACTACTAATAAGAAAAATAATAATGTCAACGGTGGTAGTAGGAGTAGTCGTGGTAGAATTATGCATTCCAGTAGAATCAATAGTAGAATTGTATGTCATAGGAATGTGTTTTAGAATTTTCTTATAGGGTGAGGCTGCATTAAAAACTCCCATATCAATAGGCCAAAGGGATCTTTCGGTTTATGAAACAGAACTGTCAGCAACTTAATTTGCTGGGTAGTCTTGGTCAACATGCTCGTTTACTCTGAAATAGAGGGCACTTAGTCATCATGATTTGCCATGAAATTCCTCATTAACATGGATCCTTTGTCTTGGCCCTACATGATTCAGCCCGCTGTCCATTTGCACATGAACACGAGTCCTTGCCAGACCAATATTGACCTAATTTAACATGCAGAGAATATGAAGAAGTTAACCTTTCGAAAAACACCTTGCAGCAACATTAATTGACAGACCGCATCAATTCTCCATCCTGCCTCTCTTTTGTAATTACTCTACTGAGCGTTTGATTGCTGCTGTGAAACTGAGGACCCACACTTCATTTGCCATGAGGTCATCGTCATTCCTCAGAAATATGAATATGATTTTTCAGGAAGTGAGTGCACTGTGTCTGTCTTTTGCTGCATGTGTGGCTGTAATGTGGAAGAACGGAGAATGTCCTTGGCATCATAAAGCATGTTGCAGAAGGAGATTAATGCCTCCCTGTCAGCTATATCTTTGCAGCAGGAGGAAGACTTCTCCATAGTAAACTGTGTGTAATCATCTGGCAAGTTCATAAACGCATTTGACAAAGAAAGTCTCTGTGGCATGTTTTTCATAATTTTTGATAAATTGCTCCTCCATCTATGAAAATTATATTGGGGATGTTAAATACAATAATTTCATTTTTAACTGAAGTTTTCTTTTTTTCTTGGTACTGTATATTGAAGACACAAATGTGTACAGAGGTATGAGAGCCACATAAGGGGAAAAAATGTAGGGAATATACAGAAATTAAGTCACTATATTATGAGAACTAAATTCTGATATGCCACTTAGTGGAAGAAATCATAGCATAAGGTTGTAATAAAATGAGGATAATGTTTCATGATAGTATTTGTTTTCAAGAGTGAAAGGGTTTTGGTGCTTTGCATTAATATTTGGAAGCCATGATTCATTCTTCCGCTTCAAATGCCCAGCCTTCTGCACTATCCCTTCTTCAGTTAAATCCATGTCAGTTGACATGTTTCAACATGAATAATAATTATCATTGTTAATATTACTAGTACTAATAATAATTATAATATGTATTCTTAGGGATTATTATTAAATTATATAGTAATAATACTCTTAATGATAATACTATTATTAATGATCATGAAGATGGGGCATTGGGCAGGGCATTGCATGTATTCAAAGATGGTATATTTTCTTGGTTTTTATAAATTCTGTGTTGAATAGCTTTATCAATTGACACTGATGATAATCGAGCTTAAGTAACATGTCTATGTCATTTTATTCCTTCTTTTGCTTACTATTGCTATTAATATCAATTTACCAATTTTAATGTTCAGGTTGCATACATTATATCCAGTTTTCCAAAATAAATTTGTTCTATTATTGTTTTAGCATTGTTGTTTTACTCTAATAATAATAATGATGATACAACTACTACTAATATTAATAACAATGATAACAATGGCAACAATAATAATAATATCACTTCGAATCCTTTGAGTTCTGAAATCCTTGAATATGGTAGTTATAGTAGTATTAATAATAATAATAATAATAATAATAATAATAATAATAATAATAATAATAATAATAATAATAATAATAATAATAATAATAATAATAATAATATTATTACTAGTAGTAATAGTTTTAGTATATCAAATGTTAAATAACCCTGGTTCCAGCTGTGTTTCATATGTCTACACAAGTAGGCCAGCGTTCAGCTGGTATTAGGGGCATTGTGCTGTTTGGAGTCTCCATTTCGGCCTCCAAACTTACTCCAAGCACCTCAAATGAGACATATGCAATGAAAGACAACACTATGCTCTCAGGCCTGCAGAAAAAAGGGTCCTTCCCCTACCAATTACATTGACTGTCATCCAAGTTCAACTTGTTCTTTGAGATGCCTGATACATAGAGACCCCCGCCGGCTTCCTGAAACTGTTTGCTTTAACCTTGTTGCACTATTCATTCATTGTTGCATTACTGAAAAAACGTATGTTGCTTTTGGTAAAGGTCATTGGAAATTTTGAGGGGACTGGCGAGAGAACTAGACTGGCAGCCTTTCAGAAGAGGGAGGAGGCCAGAAGTGCCACCCAGCAGCTACGGAAACGGAGGAAGCTTTTTGGCCGTTAGTAGCACTCAAAACTTTTCAAAGATTAAATGTTGGTGTTTCTGGTTCCACTTAAAGAAGGCATCCCACAAACGCAATTTTCGTAATTATGTGACACTCTCAGATGTGTAAATCTTTACTTTTTGCTGTTTGTTTAACATCATTTATATAGTTTGACTGGCTGTTTTGCTCCCTCAGGGTCTCATCGCATTGAACCAGTTGGGGGAAGCAGGTGTGGCTCCAGTTTGGCACAATATATCAACCAATGACATCAAAGCAAAGAAGGAGACTTGACCCTTTTGGATCTGAACTGTTTTGAGTAAACTTACCTTCATCAGTTTGTCTTCAACTCTTCCCAACAAATTGAAATATGTTTCTTGAATTTTAAAAACAATTCAATAATTGAACAGTATATTACAATGCAGTTATATTTTACATTAAATACGTAACGATTCTTTACAGGAGCTTATTATTTCAATTGGGAAAAACATTTCTTGACTAAATGTTTTGTGATAGAAGACACATTCGTGATTTGATTCATTTCCTGGTTACTATAATATCATGATGAAGGTATGTGCTTTCTTTTAAATGAAAAAAACAAAACAAAAAAACAACAAGATAAAAAAGAACCAACCAAACAACTGACTATAACCTGAAAATTACCAACACTGTAATACAATATAATACAAGGTAAACATAAAAGTGCATGTGAAACAATAGCTTTGTGTCACTTAATAAACAATGCAAAACTAATGAAAACAGATGTTGAAGATTCTAAGAGTCACTAATCAGAACTTGTGTGATAAAATATCAATACTGAGCCCACATTAGCCCGGATAATATTCAGGCCAGCTTGATTTGTATTGGAAATGTGTCTGCTAGTCAGTGCTTAGTGTAATGAAGTGGCTCACAAATCAGGGCGTAATGGCTGCCTACTTACACATATTGCTTAATTAAAGGTTGTGAGCTTATTAGCATGTGTCTTTGGCACAGGGCACGCAGAGATGAGGATCAGGGCTGATGCGTTTGAGGGCCAGGCTTTAAAGGTTTTATGGATAGCTAACCTATCATACTAAAACCGTAGCCCCCCAAAATCAGATCTTAATAACCTGTCATTTCCATTGATGATGATTCTCCTTTATGAGCAGCCATTACAGATCAAGTTCTGGGTCTTGCTGGATGGCAATGGTGGCCACTTATGCTCGCCATTATCAGGAACATACCTTACTGACCTAGAAGTTTCTCCACGCCTCTATGGTTTAACCATCAGGGTCATGGCTCTAGGGCGTGATGGAAGCACATACAGACTCATGTACACTTGCCTGCGCGTGCATGCGTGCATGTGCGTGCACACACACACAAACACACAAACACGCACACACAAACAGTGAGTACCATTGTCTTATATCCTTAAGGCTCTTGTAAAGTTATAGCCCTTCATTGAGTTAATTGAGTTAAGTTCATGATATAACTTAAACCTTTTTGTGGTGGACAAATTGATGCCTTTATTTTTTTGCCAGAACAGCAATGCTAGATAGACTCATCAATCAACAAACAAACAAAGCTTTCGGTATCAAAATGGAAAACAAGTGTTCACTACTTTTTTTAACATTATATTCATCAGGCCATTTACAGGAAAATCACATGGGAGATGCATAACTTGTGTGTCCAACGTAATATGTAGCTCAATTCAACTTCATAAAAGCAACATTCCTTTGTTTTCATGAAGTTTTTCCTAAGGCAACTTATCTTAAAACAAAATCTGTAGTTGTAGTGGTCGCTGTTAAGCAATTGTGCTGGTTATTTGGTTGGATTGCTGTGATTTACTGTTTTCTGTTGGTGTTTACTGTTCTTGGTAAAATGAAGCCATCTCAAATTCTTACCAAAGTACCTTTTCCCTTTTCATAATATTTTCATTTTTTGAGCAGTATCACTCAAGAGGGCAATCTAGGCAAGTAATGAGTCAACAAAACAAACCATAATAACATCCTTCTCCAGGGTTTAATTATCCATTTATTTACTTGCTTTTTGTTACACTGGTGTTGCATCCTATCCTTTGGTCTGACTTTGACAAGAGCCAGAACTGTAGAGCTAATGTGCACCAATTAGAGATCACTCCATTAACAGTGACAGTGCTACACCCCCCAATTCAATCTATCCTCTAATGAACATTAAGCAGAGATGTTGTCATTCAGAGATGACAGGAAGCTCTCTCTTCTCTCCATTTGTCGTAATTTGCTCTAACCTTGTATGTACCTTCATACCCAGTACCTATCTTTTTATCTTTCTGAGCCTTCCTGCAGATTTGTATTATGCCTTTTGTTAGCTATTGTTACAATGTTTACTTTCTGATGATGTATTCTTACAAGAAACAGGTTACACAAATTAGTTCACCAACATTTATCTTCTGTTATTGTCTTTTCGATGCACTCACCTTTTCTTATCAATGCAACTACTATGTGATTTGCATTCAGTCACATAACTTGGGCTATGACCACACTGTGCACAATGAACATCACAAACAAGATTTTTCATTCAAATGAAACTTAAGTGGGTGACAAATAAGAAATCCCCTTATAATTCATGTATTTTTCTTATTTTGGCAGAAGAAAAATGAAGAAAAATATGCACAGATGCATAGATAAATAACACACACACACACACACACACACACACACACACACACACACACACACACACACACACACACGTATACATACATATATTCATACATATATATATATATACATATACACATACATACATACATACATAAATACATACATATTTATAAAATTATGTTTTTCTTTAATTTCTTTTGTCCTTTCTTTTGTTCTTTTGTTTTTTTTTGTACCCAGTCTTCGAGAGAACTTAACTTGACATAAAATATACGAATATACATCAGATTTAAATAAAAAAAAAAAAAGATACTGTAAAGGGAAACCAAGCAAGATAGGTTTCACTCATAACCCCTTTGTTTTCGTATGTTTATCATTTAACACTAATCAAAAATTGGCTTCAGTTCCCCACTTCATCCACACCTCCTCACTTCAGCATTTTCAGATCAACAATGTGCAGTGTGTTTTCAAACTTGGGGCAAAGGGTGTAGGTACTCAGTGGCCAAAGGTATTTCATTGGTTCAAATATTTGATTGTTAATGACAAACACCATTTCAGCACAATTTAAATTTCAAATTGATCCCTGCAAGCAATTATTTCTGGGGGAGAGGAATGTGCCGCTAGGTCTCTACTCCACACATTGCTGATTTAAGTTAAAAGAAAACCTTTTTGCAGAGCTATCATAAGGGAGCAACAACTTTTTGAAGTGTCTGCATCTGCTTAGAGCACATCCCAACCTGGGGATGTAACTGGAGAGTGAGAAAAAGGAGGGAAAATAAAACATAAAAAGAAAAAAAATAACACTTTGTTTAATTCTATATTTATGTAGCCTTCAGCTTGAGGTATTCACATAAAACAGTTTGTATTCAGAAGTGCTGTGGTGATTGTTATGCTGCACGTTGAGCTCGCAACTCTTAGGGCACGGTTAGAGGGAGCAGCTAAGCCTGATTCATTTGAATTAAAGTTGCTCAACTAAATAAAAGGAATTGAAAATCCAACTTTTTCTCCTTTGTTTTCATTCCAATACCTTAACGTTTTATTTCTTTTTTTCTTTTTTAGGTTAACCAACACAGCATTTCTTTGATGAAAAACTTTGTACAATTCCTGTTTCTGTACACAAATCTATGAACCGAAATTCATGTATAAGATAAAAAGGCTGCTGAGAACGGGGAACCACTCTAATTACAAAAAAAGGAAAACAAAGAACAAGAAGGACAAAAAAATAAATGAAGGCCCTTTCAGATCGTATTCAGTATAAATAAATGTGTGCTCATTTCCACTTTTATTATTTGATTTTTGTATGATATGATATGTATCATTCCAAAGCAGCTTGTATATCAGGTATTCACTATTTTACTATTGCAAGTATGAATTACATTATTTAATTTCATCCTCTTTGCATTATTTATTGAATTCCTGGTCTCCAGCTCATACAGTACATTAGGGCATTACGTGCACATGAATTTGCGACATATTTCTTGAGTGGCAGCAAAAGCAAATGACAGTATCCACTGTTGAAACAATGTGGAATCACTCTGCAGCATATTATAGTGCAAGAGAGGACAAGATGCAAAAGCTCATCAAACTTTGTGGTTTAAACTTATCTTTTGAGGCTCATTAAAGTTTGTCATTTGATACACATGCAGATTTAAAACAAAAATAGTAAAGACAATAAACTTCAACACTAGTTATTCCAAAGTACCCGTTAGAGAGCATTTGGCACTTAATCATGTAAACCAGCCAACCACTGCCAAACAGGAGGGGAATCATAAACACAACGCCATGTCTGTGCACTAGGAATGTATGCAGAGCCAAAGTAGAAAATTTGGTGGGTGTTCCAACTGGAGGGCAGCTCTCAGGCAAAACTAATCGTTGTCGATGTATGCGATATAATCTATCTATTAGCTACTGTTACAATGTTTACTTTCTGATGAACATATCAATAATATATTCTTACGATAAACAGGCTATACTGATTAGTTCAACAAAGTGTATTTTTTCTGTTATTGTAATTCTAATGCTCTTACCTTTTTCTTATTCATCCAGCAAGTAAATTATTTGCATTTAGTCATATAACTTGGGATATATGCTAACTCAGTGCTGAACATCACAAGTAGGATCTTTCAATTTAGTTATCCAGTGGGTGACAAATAAGAAATATCATCTCATGATTAATGTATTTTTCTCATTTTGGAAGAAGAAAAAAATTTGAGAAAGGAAAAACAATAATACACTCACACATATATTCATACATTCATATAATAACAGTTTTATAGTTTTCTGAATTAATCCAGAGCTACAGCTCTCAGGTAAAACTAATTCTTGGTCAGACAGTTATTAGCTCTTCCTTTCTTTGCTTAGATGGGCCTGACGAATCCCAAATTCTTGAGTAAATGCACAACAGAAAACTGTTCAGTCTCATCATCATCATTGTCATCACTACATTATTGTTTCAGTACATATCTAGAGCTGAGTCATGTTGGCAGCAGGCCAAGTACAATGAAATGGCCATTTTGGCATAACTCCGTATATATATATATATATATATATATATATATATATATATATATATATATATATATATATATATATATATATATATATATATATATATATATATATATATATATATATATATATATATATATATATATATATATATGTATATATATAGTATTGCAGCATCAGAAAATTCAAAAATAAATACATAAATAAATAACTTCCAATCTTTTTTTCATTTGAAATATGCATGCTGCTTTAGACAAACTTCATCTCATGTTAAACCTCTAATGAAATAAGTAGCATGTTTCCCAAACTGTGCACAAGCTACTGAACCAGTGTTCTGTTGGCATTAGTGTCACTGGGTTACAGCAATAATATGCAAAGCAGATATACATTCCAGACCTCTGTCAGGTTTTACTGCCCGAGCTGTATTCTTCTCCTTTGACCCTGAACAAAGTTCCCTGGTGCTTAAGCCATGGAAAGCAGACAGAAATGGTTTGAGCGAACACATCAACGTAGTGCCATATTTCTGTGGCATCTGGATAGATCATGTGCCTCCTAGCACACTTTTTTCTCCTCCTTCCAGAGTAGTGTCAGACAGGCAGATGTCCTGCTCACAGGAAAAATAATTTGCTGTGAAAAAGAAAAGGGGGGGGGGGGCAGTGAGGGGAAGAAAAAAAATATGAATATGCAAATTTAGTCACAGGGTGGAACCTTGTAATGAGTGGGAAATGTTGTCGCCATCTTTCATTATGCAGAGGTCATTGCTTAATGCCAGGCAGCTGGGCCCAGCTTCTCTCTGAACCCCCCATACACTCCTGTCATCTCACAGCAACTTAAACCAAGTACAGCGCAAGATAAAGAAACCCAGTCGCAAACACTCACACAATGGGAAACACAGGTTAGATACAGTAACTGCTTCTATCCTCTTCTTAAAAAACAAACAAACGAAAAAACAAAAACCGAAGCATTTTTGAACGTCTCACTATTTTTTCTGAACCTGTTGAATGGAATCTTTATATTCAGCTGTCAATTTGATTATTCTCTATTCATTTGATGGACTCTCTTGAGTAATAGAATTGTTGCTTAAATCAAGAGCCAGTCAGGGAAAACATTCTCGAATATGCTGAGCTGGGATGATTCGACTTACATCAATCCGTCATGTACTTCGTTGGATGCTTCTGTGCTTTTGCATCCATCCCTTCTGAGTTTAGGAGTAGATAGGGCCACTCATTGTACAGTTGTTATTCTTTGCTTTCCTTTAGATCAAGCCTTTGGTGTCTTGTAGATTGCTGAGACAGCTCGCTGCTCTTCTGCTTCCTCTCACAAACAGCTTTGCTAAAATTTCCGCTGGCGTCTTCCCGACATTGAGCTATGGGGCTAATCATTAGGTAAACCCATCTCCCTCTCTCTCATGAACTCCTCAAATAATCCTGGGTTTGAATGCTAAAAATGTAATGAACTTCATGGTTCATTGTGTCTGACATTGCTTAATTAATGGGTGCATTTAAAGTACATAGGGCCCCAGTAATTGATTTATATGCATGATTTGCACATACAGCTGTTGGTTCCTGTAGGAGACTCATCACTCAAAAAGTGGTGATGCTGATGATAGGCTGGCTAGGTAAGATGGGGATTTTTAGTTAGCAAATCACAAATTGGGAATTTAACACTGATTTATATAAGAGAATGCTCTTCAGAATTATGAAAAACCTTCTATATATTCCCAGCCAATCACCTATTATTGTATCCCAGACTTTATTTCATTTAAGTTAATGATGAACTTGAACTATTTTGGTTTCTTTTCACATTTGCCCTGATTCATAGATGTGTTATATACAAGCATACATAACAGAAAAATATGGAAAACTTGTAATGCATACAATGGACTGAGATGTGTCTCATCATCAATATTTTTTAATAACAGCAAGCCTTTCATGGTTTGCTCATCACAGAAAATGAACATCTACTCTCAGAAATGGTCGTGCAGATAAATCATGTTTTGAAATACCAAAAAAATATATTGATCGCTACAAAATCGCTACAAAAAACTACAGTTCTGTTGCTCATCATTAGATCTTGACTTAACTGCATGCAGGTGCATCAAAAGCCCACTTAGGTGTAATGAAGTAGTGTATTAGGTAGTGTACAAAGTTGAAGGCTAAGAATATAATTACATAAAGCCAATGAATTATATACCATATAATAAAAAAACAAAAACAATCACATAAACATGATTTTGAACAAACAACCCAACAGATAAAAAAATCTACATAAAACGAATACAATACACGAATACTACAAAAAAAAGAATAAAAAATTATGTTAAAAGTAGACACATATGAATGAGATGTACTAGTAGCCTAAGAATTCATGACTATGACCTGCATATACAAAGGGACATACAGTTAAGTTTGCAACTGTAAATTAGCAAGACTTTAGATAGTCAGACCCAAATTACAAGATGTTCATCTTTATCTGATAGCATAAGTCTTAATCTGACTGAGTGATCTGCATGTAGTTTCAGTTCCAGACTTGTGTTGCCAAACTTCATCCCTCCATACATAATACCCATGCCAGTGGTTGGCAGAATTGCATTTCAAGATGTAGGTTGTTTGAAGATTTTCTTCATCAAAGTCTACAAAAGGGAAGTTGAAAACTCAATTCTAACAGCTAAATCTTATGTGACTTTACAATAAGCAACAGTGGGCACCTTTGTATGACTATGATATGCATTTTACCATGTTTGCATTACAAATGTTATGAAATACTGATCTCCTAATAACACTGATATGACAGATTGCTCATGGAATATGAAAGTAGTAAAAGGTTCACCAGCTACAAGTTGTGGATTTCTGTCACAATAGTTATTAATTGTCATAAGAGATAAATCAATATTTTTCTGACACATAGTGCATATTCTTTCCTCATGCAGTGCTAAAACAAATGCATATACTTCAGCATCCTGAGGACAGTCTGGCTGACTGTCAACAGCGACTGGCATTGTAAAGCCACTTCAGGTGAATTGAATTTAGTCAAAGTAAAATCATAGTTAAAATCTCACAATGAAATACATGACCAAAACTGTGTGGCTTGAAGGCCAATATTGTCAAATTTGAGATGCTATGTAATAGGCCATTGTGGCCTGCACCAAGCGCTCATGGGGAGTAAACTGGGTCTCCTGGGCCTGCCTGCTGTACAACACAGATGGCCATGGGAATGTTGTCATCCAAATTAATCAAGGCACGCCTCTGATGCTGCTTAAATTTCATGCTGTCATATCATATGTGAATCAAAAGATGCGATTTGTTCAATCAAAAAGGGTGTTGAAAGTTCTGGTTGCTGCATGTTGTACCTATGGGTAGAAAAGGAATGTCATTCTATTGTTGTGTTCCCATCATGAACTACCATATTATTTGAGTGATTTTAGTGTGCATATGTAGTTTATCAGTTGTAATTCTTTCAAACAAAGGATAATTGGTTTAAATAATTTTGAACCAAGTAGTAAATCAAGGGGGAAATCAGTTTCAGAGCCTCAATCATATCCTCTTGATAACAGTATACAAAGCTTCTGTTCTGATTCAGGTCATAATGCTCAGCCAAAGACATAAACAGTGTGGTTCTAATTAATGTTTCCAGGATATTTCTATCACTAGCCGATTGTTTTTTTTTTTTTTTATCAACAGGCTCCTGGTGTGTGTGAGAGGTGTTATCATGCATGGTCCATAGGGGAATCAGCCTACTTCTGTTTGTGCATATGCACACTGTTCTGACACAACCAGCACATGCATGCACACATTCATTTATTCACTCTTGCAGACACCCATCGGCATTTCTGTCTGTAAAATGCAAACATAGGCATATTTTGTGGCTTTAGATGTCAGATGCACACATACACTTATACTCTGTTAAAGCAGGCATCAAGTGAACCATGTCATGTCTGAGGCCAAATATCTCTTGCTGCTTTCTTTATTACACACACTAATCAATAGTGACTGGCCTGGTGTTGAAGCCAGCCATCATTTCTCTGCGGCCTCCATTTCTTTCACCACCTTTGGTCAGTCATCGATCACATCCTTCCGTCTTCTATTCATTCACACCTCTCATATCTAAACCCAATTCATCAAACCATGTTTTGGTCTGTTGCATTATTTTGCATGAGAAAGGAGGCTAAGCCATTGAATCAGATTGGGTTTGACTAAGTGTGTTATCAGAGAAAGGACTATTGTCATATATAATATAGCTAGGCAGAGTGGAGGGATTTGAATTTAAATAATTTATTTGTTTTTTTGTCCAGATTACCACATTTTATTAAAAACTGTATGGTATGTGTGAGACAGAGTGATGAATGAGAAATTGTCTATAAAAATGTATGTGTTTCGGAATCAAATCCAAATGCTGGTGTAAAATAAAGAATAAAAAATGAATGAATAGACAAAAATAAAAATAATTATCAGGTTGACTTATATTAAAGCCTTTAAGTCTTTCACTTTGAAATTGTGTTATGAAAAGACACAAGTTCAGGCTGCAGAGCTAAATAGGAGCTGGAAGCTTTGGCACCAGCTCTTTGAGTCAGTATGGAGGGAGGGTTAAAAAACAGAGGGGGGGGAGCTGGAATTTTTCAAAAGCCAATAATCATTCTGCTGCAAGTGAGGAGCAGGCCACTATATCAGAGTGTAGAATCAATATCACATTACTTTGAGTAAGACTCATCAAATTGATTATTTTTGATGCTACAATGGCATTTTAATTTAGTGGGACCCTCAACAACAACTACTGTTCAATTACAGAGGCAGTGTGTGAGTTTGAAAAACACACAAATGAAACAAGACAAATGAAGACATATTTGACTAAAATAAAGCCCTTACCCAGAACAGAAATGTGGAATGGTATGTTACCGTCAGGCTCTGGTTACAAGATGACTTCACACATCAGACATTGAAATTTCATGAATATATTTTCCAAGGGAGGAAAATAGAATTCATCATTGAAGTTAGTACAAGCCATATTGTCATAGCAAAGATTATTCAATTCACCAATGAATTGTGTGTGGAACTGCGGCTTTGTAAAGCATTTTCCATATTGACTTAGTTATAGTCTCAGGGTTGTGGACACTGTTTTTACAAAATATAGTGTATATTCATGATTAATTCCATTGTAAAAGTAAACCTTTTTCACCTCAGCATAAGTTGTTTATCACTGGTAAACTGTATTCCAGTCATGTAATTCCATTCTTTTTGGTGCCCTCAAAAATTCAGATGCTCCTCAAAAGTTGTCTTGAGCACTCTTACTGTTTAAATGAATGCCTATAAAGCTGAACTTCCCCTCATGGCTCAAAGTCTTCAATATGGGACCATCAGGAGAGACAAGGCACAGCGGCTCCTTGGATGATTAAAAAGTCATTTTCTTAAATGTCCTCCCAGGATTTGTGAGCTTTTTTTTTTTGAAGAAAACATTAAATTACTCCAATCAAGCATAGATGTCTCCTGCATGTGGTATAATTTGTACTGCTGTTTGCATCCTGGGTGCTTATTTGTCATCCTCTTCCTTTGGCGCTTTTCCCAACCGCCTTGATCAACAATTAATGGTTGGAATGGCGTCCCTGTTACTTATGGCTGTAGAGACAGATGCAGCGATTCCCAAAAAAAACAAACAAAAAAAAACAAACAAACAAAGAAAAGAAGGGAGTTTAATTGAACAGCAGAAATGACATTAGATGGGCTCAACTTTATTCATGCAGTTTTCCTTCTTTTTAGAGGTGCACAATGTATATTTTTGAAATATATTTTCACAAAACAGTAGTACTCCACTCTATTCCTACTTTTCTTTCTCCCCCACTCTATCCTTTCACACAATGACCTTTAGTGCTCTTTTCTTCATTGCAGGGACAGGCCGGGGCCTGGCATCTGATAGAATCAATATTCTATTATGATAGTGCGTGGAGCGTGTGGGGCTTTACAACTCTGCTGTAATAGTCTCTCTATTTCATCCTGTGGCAGCCATGGCCTGAGGGATCATGCAGGCTTCTCCGGGCTCTATGCTCCCAGCATCGCCCCATTTCCATTAAGGCCTCTGCCTACCAGGGGACAATCTGTGTGACCGATGGATGGGGTTGAGAGAAAGTCCAGCCAGGTGCAATGTATGTCAGCAGAGTGTGTAATTGCCAGGCCTGGGTGAAATGTTAGTTAAATAGCTTTCCGGTTTTAAGCACACACACACACACACACACCCACACACACACACACACACACACAAAGACACACACAGATAGTTGTGTTTTATCTCTCATTTTATCTTGGTGCCTTTAAATCTACCCTGAGGTGAACTCAAACTGAATTAAGTAATATTTGGAAACATTATATGAATGATAGGCTGAAAACATCCCACCCACATGATGATTTTACCTTAGAACAAAACCCTTCTTCAGTCATTTTCACAGTAAGCAATTGTTTATACCTCCTCCTAATGCTTCTACTATGACAGTGTGAGAATGAAAAACAGGCGAGCATGTTTTTTCCAAATAGAAACAGAGCAAGATCAGAGCCTTCTACCCCACTGACGCTTATAACACATTTGTTGATTAGAAGAGGTTGCCCTGCCTCAGCATACGGGAAGTGCTAAAGTGAAATGTTAAGCTATTACAGATCAAGGCACGATGGAGTTCCCTATAAAAGATTAATGCTATTACAGCTCAAATAATTAACTAACATAAGTATTTCACTCAGCCAAATGCAGTAAGGGTTTTAAAAATCCTTGCGTTTAAATGTCATTTGAGTGTGGAGTTTTGCTGTGAATTTTTAATCTTTAGCAATAAACCTGTTATGAGGATAACAGGCTGAAAGAAGCGCCGTAGATCCATTTCACTCTGAAATGTCAGCATTTGTTGTAAAAGTGCATTTCCTTCTTGAAGTTCTTTAAATGCACAATATTCGTAAAGTCGCACAAGTCGAGCCTTTAAAGCTAATGGTCAGTACTAAACTGGCCTTTGCAACACTTTAATATTTCCAAACTGTCACATCTTTTGGGAAATTACATGACATTTTTATCCTCGTACTCTTTTAGTCCCATTTACTTTAGGTGTATGGCTCTCGTTCCATGACAGCATTCATGTCCCCCCTCATACTTGGCCCCCACCTCTCCATTTGATCGAGAGTTTGGTGACCGGAGGTGTGTGATGAGGCCCCGCTCATCTTATATTCATCATGATGTAACCGTGAGCAACCCCGGATCTAAATTACCTTCATCTGGCATCATTCCAGCACATGCTATAAATGAGGTAATCGTCCTTGACTATAAAATTTGCATTTTCGAGACTTAATTGCTATCATTACATTTTTTGCGTAATTCTATTAATTTAACAGAACGGGGGCATCAGAGGCTTTTTATGGTTATAATTTGCAGTAAAACAATGCATTCACAAAGAAGAAGAAAAAAATAGAAATGAGTGAATGGAGTATCCCATCAGAATGGCTTTAGACAGTCTTAAATCATTTCTAGAGAAAAGGAAAAAAATCATACTTAAAAATAAACTTTCCCTAGCATCCATTTGGACGAAAAGGATTTCAGTTTATTCAAGGCAGCACGAAAAGCTTTTTCTAGGATGAATGAGGAAACGCATCAGTAATAGCCCATCATCACTTTGTGTGGGTTAACTGAAGCTTATGTGGGGCTTGGCTCTATTTTTGCCACACATTTTTATCGTTGCCAGCCTCCTTTGTGCATATATGTACATCATGTCAGCTGCACTCAGTAGCCCTGTTGCCAAATAGTATGGTGGAGAGCACGGCAGATGACATGGAACAACAGAGCTATCCACTCCCATTTATGCTTCCTTGCATTGACCTTGCCACAAACGTCTATGAGGTTCACAACTGTGCTAAGCTAAGAGCCAGCAACATTCTGCAGTCCACTGCACTTCCTCGCACTATGCTGACCTTAAAAGTGTGGCCTCAATTTGGGCGAAGGCTGAAAACATTCATAAGCATTCTGTTCCCCCTTCTGTTATGTAGCCTACGTTTGTTGCAATGCCCTATTTTAATGCAGGGTACTATTGCTGTGTTTACAAGCTCACTAAAGCACGTTGAAAAAAAAATACAGATGTGAAAACCCGTAGCTTTACTTATGTATTTAAGCTGTTCACTTTTACTGATCACACCAGGAAACACTGACTTGTGAAGGAACTGAACTTAATATGAAAAAAGGACAGATGCTCAATGTACATACAAATGTACATTGAACACTGTATATTTGATTGGTTTACTTTAAACTAACAGTGTCATTATAAATCACCAAGATTTTGTAAATCCAAGAATGTAGCAAAACGTTCACGATCAGTGAGTTATGGACTGACACAATACTTCACATATGTAACTTCTTCAAATGCACCAGTTGTTGATAAATTCTCCGAGGACATTATGAGTCTCACTTAACTTATTGTGCAACTGCAGCTGAAATAATAAGCGGAGGGGACCAAGAATGAATAATTCTTTTGAGGTACTGCTTCCAACACAACAGGTTTAGTTGCACAAGATATGCACCACATATCATGGTGAAAAAATATGATGTTGCGAGAGAGGAATCAGAACATGCTTGTTGGGATCCAGCTGTTTGCTAAGCAGCAGCCGTGCAGGAGGGTAAACTCAACAGGTCCGGGTCATCTGGCCTCGCCAAGCTGAAGATAAAGGGAGCCTGTTGCCAGCCCGTAAGTGCCAGATTGTTGGTTCCCAAGTCCTACGTCTCGTCTGTCCTCACAAGTCCTACGTCTCGCAAGTGGTATCCCTCCTTGTAAATAAACGCAACGCCTCACCTCCTCAGTCGCCTTGCGTTTGGGTCAAACCCCTGCATTCATCATGACAATGCTTAATAATTACTAACATACACTGAAAACTTACAAATATATAATTTTGTTTTTAAAGTACTTTTCATTATCACATATCAATCATTATTTTAGATTATATGTGATCTGAAATTATATCCTACATTCACCTAAAGAGAGAGATATTGATAAATATATATTTGACATATCAGATATAGCAAAACAAGGTCCATGGGCTTTTGTAAAATGTCTGTCTTACCCATTAAGTAACAAGACCTGTTATAAGAAACAAAATAAAATTATATCATAAAATAATCAATACATTTTTCCATGTGACTTTCTATCATGTTAAAATAATTAGAGGAAATTCATTCCATCAGTTAGGTGTAACTACAGCATTTATTTTTCCTTGGGTAACACTGCGATTTTAGTAGGTTGTGGGGCACCTCCTTTCTATGTTTCCATCTTGTATCTTCACTGCTCCCTACCACTCGAACTGACATCTGCTGACACTGGCCAGGTGCTCGTCACAATGGGTCTCCATGGAACCTTCAAACAGGGAGCAGGTACGGCATGATGCGCCAGCCTCAATACTTAACGTAGCAGTGCACAAACACTGAGCTCTGTTTTGACTGTGTCAAGCAACATCAGCTCAAGCTATGGTGAGAGAAGCAGAAGACCACTTTTGCCTTGACTATCTGTCTCAGCATCTGCCGTGTGAGTATTTGTTGCATCTCCATTGCAGACGTGGTTAGGGGAACCTGTCAGGTGTTCACACACAGGGGGTCATCAGAGCACTACTGACAGGAACAGTTAACTATTGAATGTGAGTTGTGTGTGTGTGAGTGTGCGTGCGTATATGTGAGTGTGAATGCGTATTTTACAAAAGAGAGCTTGTCTGATTCATAGTTTGAATTTCAGTTAAAGGTGCAAACATTCTCCCACAGTCCAATGCAATCCCACTATTTGTAAACACTCAGAATCTTTGTACGGTAACATTTTGCAACATATTTCAAGTAAGGAAGTACTGTACCCTGAATATTGTTGGCACTTGATAACCAAAAAGTGCACTTATACATTATGTGGTGGATCTAGCCGATATTAAGATACCCAGTAACGAACTACCTGAATTAGAATTTAAAAACAATGTACCAAATCCTTGAAAGTAATTTTAAAAATGTAGCTGGTGTAGATGCTAAAATAACACCACATGCTTAATATCCCTAATATTTTTTATTTAATTTGTTTTAACCTATTTCTTTTATTTATAAAATTACCACAAAACAGTATATACTTTGACCCTGGATGTGACATAAATTTTAACAAGAAAATGCTGACAGAGTTGCAGAAGCACATGATATTTTAAGACAAATTCACGTCAAATGGAGATTGCACTGTTGTTATATATATATATATATATAAAAAGACCAGAACAATTATGTGGCTTTTCAGGCTATTCTCAACTCCGGCTTTCAACAGTGCTGCTTGGAAAAATAATGGATTATGCAAGTCATTCTCTTTCTACACTTGTTTGAGTCTGGATTTAAAAATCTCCATCCATTTGAGAGATACAGCTCTGTGACTGCCGGGATAATCTCCAGCTATCAACCCACTAAGCTCACTGCATCAAAGTCTATAAGTTTTGCGATTTGGTTTTTCACTTTGTGACGTTTGTCAATAGTGGTATTCAACACTCTTCAATATTCTGGAGTTGTGACTGGTAACGTGACCACACCATTCTTTCCTGTGCAGTGGTGGATACAAGCTGTTTTCTTAAGATTAGGTTATTCAAAAAGGAGACAGTTGTGTTTGGATTGGCGCTGTTCAAATATTGAATTTTAGCCTGATAATGCAAAATCAATTGAAAAAAGTCATACAGGTGGGAGTGCGACATGGAAACCTTTTCTGACTCCAGTACTTTCCGTGGTGTCAAATTGAGTACACAAACTTTTTTCAAATGTTTCAAAAGAATTATTTATTTTTTTCATTTGAAGGAGTGCAAAGTCTTTTGTTCCAATATCGAGGGCTCAATAAACTTAGCGAAAGCCCAGTTCTTTGCATTGTTAAACAGGGGCATTTTGATGAAGCGCCGTACTTGGCATTCATCTGTTGTGCAAATTAACATTTAATAGCCATACACATTTGAATACTTCTCTTCCCAACACAGTGAGAAACCCACAATATTGTACAAGCTGAGGAGGGCGAGAGATGGGTTTTTGGCTGCAAGCACTTTTGGCTGTCACGAGGAACATTAATTGTTGCATGAAAACTAACTGCTACGGCCATTTTTCAACATTGTTTCTTGTTTCGTTTCCTCCTGTAAACAACTGTTGCCTCACAGTTTGTTCATCATAACTCTAAATGGAGTGGCAGCGAGAAACATGTTTTGTACCCTGGAGTAACAACCTTGAAATAAAAAGCAAACAAAAAGGACCAGTGGGAGGTGGATGATAGAAGCAAAGATGGCTGTGCCTTTGTACACTTGATATTATAAAAGATTTATTAGAAATGGTCTTCAATCACTAAAGAAAAAATGAAGAAGAAAAACAGTTTAAAAGGGAATGACTTGATCATATTTAGGTAATTTCTTGATGGCTTAATTGCCATTTCTAGCAATTTTTAGGGATTTTCTGGATAGTTTTCAATCACATTATTTTTGCGTATCTGATAGAATCAGATAGATAAAAAAACATATGATAAAAAAAGTATCAGCAAGAATGAAAGGAGAGGTTTACAACAGAGTAGTGAGACCACTGATTTTGTCTGGTTTAGAGACAGTGGCAGTGAAGGAAAGGCAGGAGAAGACTGGAGGTGATAGGGATGAGGATTATGAGGTTCTCTTTGGGAGTGATCAGGGTGGATAAGATCAGGAATGAGTCCAGAGGGACAGAACATGTAAGATGTTTTGGACATAGGTCATAGAAGCCTGACTGAGATGTTTTGGACATGTGCAGATTGGGGTTAGTGAACATATTGGTAGAATGACGCAGAGGTTGGAGCTGCCAGGCATAAAGCCTAGAGGAAGACCAAAGTGGAGATTAATGGGTGTTGTGAGCGTGGACATGAAGTGAGCTGGCATGATTACAGGATGCAGGAAATAGAATTAGATGGGGCTGATGATTTTCTGTGGCAAATCCTGAAGGGAACAGCTGAAACAAAAAGAAGTGGACGGTTCAGTTAAACCTACAGAGGTTTCCACAAATGCTTTCCATTACTTATCAGTTCTTGTCAAAATCTTCCTGTCCTGGCAACAGACTTGAATTTCTTCACTTGAAGATGTTTCATGACTCATCTGAGAGGCTTCTTCAGTTCAGAGCTGAAATCAAGTGAAGAAGAAATTCAAGTCCATTTGTCAGGACAAGAAGATTTTGACAAGAATTCACCATGGCCTAGATGACTGACAATATCCACAGACATTACTTGTCAATATGTTTTGAGGAACCTTTAGTAGTTTGAAGTTGCTCATTTTTGGATAGAATTTTTGACCAAATATTGGAAAGGATTTATTTTAAGGTAAGTGTTCAATCATGTAGCTACATACAATCATGCTAATTTCAAGCAATTATGAGCTAATTTTGTCACTTCATTTTATTTTTAGTAGTACTCTATTAGTAAACCAAATCAAACATTGGTGGCATATTGCATGCAATTTTCTGTTGTGGTAAATGACAATGATAACAAGGATAGCACGTATACTACTATTAATAAGAATAGTAATCTTCTTCTTTTCCTTTCGGCTTTTCCCTTCAGGGGTTGCCACAGCAAATCAACCTTCTCCATCTAATTCTATTCTCTGTATCCTTATCTCTCACGCCAACTACCTTCATATCGTCTCTCACGGCATCCATAAATCTTGTCTTGCGTCTTCCTCTAGACGTCCTTCCTGGCAGCTCCCATTCCAGCATCCATCTACCAATATGGTCCCTATCCCTCCTCTGTACATGACCGAACCATCTCAGTCTGGCTTCTCTGACCTTCTCTCCCAAACATCTAACATGTGCTGTCCCTCTGATGGACTCTTTCCTGATCCTATCCATCCTCGTCACTCCCAAAGAGAACCTCAACATCTTCATATCTGCTACCTCCAGCTCTGACTCCTGTCTTTTGTTCAGTGCCACTGTCTCCAAACCATACAGCATCACTGGTCTCACCACTGTTTTGTAAACCTTTCCTTTCATTCTAGATGATATTCTCCTGACACATGAAACCCCTGAAACTTTTCTCCATCCATTCCAACCTGCTTAAACCCGTTTCTTCATCTCTTTTCCACACTCTCCATTGCTCTGGACTGTTGACCCTGAGTACCTGAAATCCTCCAACTTCTTGATCTCCACTCCCTGTAGCCTCACCATTCCACCCGGGTTCCTCTCATTCACACACATATATTCTGTCTTGCAGCGACTAACCTTCATTCCTCTCCTTTCCAGAGCAAAACCTCCACCTCTCAAGATTTTCCTCAACCTGTTCCCTGCTCTCACTACAGATAACAATATCATCTGCAAACATCACCATCATCATGGCCTTCGGAATGAGCAATGAGGAAATCTTGGTAGTAGTCTTGGCCCCTTTTTTAAGTGGTGTAGCTGTGTTTGTGTGTGTGTGTGTGTGTGTGTGTGTGTGTGCTCTCTCCCGCACATGTCTGTGGGTGCCTTAGAGGGGGCATCTCCTCCTGATTGAGACTGATTCATGCTGATTGGCTTCTAGGCCTTGCTCAGTGGTGGCTCGGCAGTGTCAGGTAAAATTAGCAGCCGTCAACAAAAAATCCAAGACCAAGGGGAATCGTTAGCCCCCCCCCCACACGGCCGCAACCCCCATCTTCATCTGACTGAGTCATAACACAGATCCCACACAAACACAGGCAGATACAGACCCAGCCCGATCTCACAGGGTTCTATGTTTGTGTGCTTTTGCGAATGTATGATCGTGGGTCATTTTGGAAACCTGCCTGCTTTTATAAACTCCCCTCCAAAAATACATGTACAGTAATCAGTGGAGGTGGAATATGGTTTACTGATACATAATTTGTATTTGGGGGCTAAGGTGATCTCCAACTGGTTTCTACCTGTTACTTTGGCTCTCTCCAAGATTCATCCTGACAAATGAAAAACTGCCTCCCTGCATCACACATGTCATTTTCATTGTAATCTAATTCAGATGCATCAACTTGCCTTTCACAATTATTGTTTTTCGTACTTCTCCCTCTTTTTCTCTCCCTCTTTCTGTCTTCTTTCTGGTTGAATTCATATTCTTATAATTCAAGGGAGAACATCAATGCAGCCTCAGGGGGGCACAGGTCAGTGTCTCCCTGAGCCAGCCTCGGGGTTTCACGGGCCTGTGCCCCTGAGATGGTCTCAAGCCCGGATAATGCAGCGGGTTTGCGTCTGGAAGGGCATCCAGCATAAAAATTTGTGCCAAAACCAAATGTGTGAATTGAAGATCGACAAAGTCACAGTCAACGTTATTGTCAATACTGCCATATGTTCACACGTACAGAGCATTGAAATAGCGATACTCTAAAACCCATGGTGCAAAAGTACAGAAGATTATAGATAATTTGTCACAGAGAACAATGAACAACGACCAGCTATGCTGAGGAAGGTATGGTTAGAGTGCAATTTTTTTTTGTTTGATTTTTTTTAAAAAATTTTTTTAAAGCAACTAAGGTACTAGAGTATGGCAGTATGAAAGTGCAGTTGAGTCTGCTGGTTCTGGCCTGGAGACTCCGCAGTCTCCTTCCTGATGGCAGCAGACTGAAGAAGCTGTGGGACTGATGGGAGGGATCACCTGCGATACAGAGGGCCTTGCAGGTGAGGCCGTTGTTGTAGATGTCCTGGAGGGAGGTGAGAGGGGCAACGCCAATCTTCTCAGACGCTGGTCTAGTCTCCATTGTTGATAATACCAACCGCAGTTATATCGTCCGCACACCTGATGTACTTGTTGGAGTTGTGCATCGGTGTGCAGTTGTGCGTCAGCAGCGTGAACAGAAGGGAGCTCAGCACACATCCTTGGGGAGTCCCTGTGTTCACAGGGATGGAGTCCAGCAGCCAGTTGCACATCAAGACGTTGAGCCCCAGCTGGTCCAGTTTGTGAGTGAGCCTCTGGGAGATGATCGTGTTGAATACTGAGCTGAAGTCAACGAACAGCATTCTTACATACAGAATGAGTCCTTAGTGTTTAGGTCCATGAGGGCTGAGTGGAGGGCGTTGGAGATGGCATCATCGGTCGAGCGGTTCAACTGATATGCAAACTGGTAGGGATTCAGGGAGGGGGGGAAGGCCGACTTGATGTGCTCCATTACTAGCCGCTCAAAGCACTTCATGAGGATGGGAGTGAGTGCAACTGTAAGATGCTGTATGTTGTCAGGACTTGGGGCTTTGTGTGTGTTGATCCTGCCAAGGCATCTCCTCATGCTGTCCAGGGACAGTATCAGTACCTGGTCACAGGGAGGGGGTATTGTTTTCTGTGAAGGGGTGCTATTTTGTGCCTCAAAGCGAGCGAAGAACTCAGTCAGTTCGTTCAGCAGAGAGGTGTGGCTGTCGCAGGTCCATGATACAGGCTTGTAGTCTGTGAGGGTCTCTAACCTCTGCCACAGGCTGCAAGTGTCTCTGCTGCTGCTGAAGCATTGGGCAATCCTTCTTGAGTACTGCTTTTTAGCTTTCCCGATACCCGTAACTCTGCGACGAGTGTGGAGTTTAATTTTCTTGGAGAACTTCTGCCAATGGAAATCAGAGGCTCCCGGCTGTATATGTGTCTTGTGACGAACAAGACAGACGGAGACGAAAAAAAACGCTGTGATTCACTGAACGAAAAACACAATAACAAGTTTCTCCGGGACAGACAAATGCCGCTACGTGTGCACGCGCCACCATCTTGGATGACTTAAAACTAAGAATCTCATACTGGATGGGTCGAGCCCTGGGTGAACAACAACCGCCATTGGTGCCGATAACCTACAGAGTACCTGTGGAAATTGGGCTACTGTGGGTCGAAGACGAGTGGAGGAAGGAGTGTTCAGAAGCAGAGCGAGAAGAGGAAAGGCAAGAGTCTGGGACTGAGAGTAGGGACTTTGAATATTGGGATGATGACAGGAAAAGGTAGAGGGTTAGTTGGCATGATGCAGAGAAGGAAGGTGGATATACTGTGTATCCAGGAGACCAGGGGGAAAGGTAGTAAAGCAAGATGCTTAAGAGCAGGTTTTATATTGTACTATCATGGTACTGACAGGAAGAGAAGTGGAGTAGGAGTTATCTTGAAGGAGGAGTTTGTTAGGAATGTTCTGGAGGTGAAAAGAATGACAGATAGACTTGTGAGTCTGAAACTGGAAATTGAAGGTGGGATGCTCAATATTGTTAGTGGCTACAGGTGGGATGTGAGTTTGAGGAGTAGGAGAAGTTCTGGAATGAGTTAGATGAAGTGATGCAGAATATCCCCAGAGATGAGACAGTGGTAATTGGGGCAGATTTCAATGAACATATTGGTGCAGGCAATAGAGGTGATGAAGTAGTGATGGGCAGGTTTGGTATCCAGGACAGGAACGCATACGGACAGATGGTGGTAGATTTTGCAAAAAGGAAGGAAATGACTGTAGTGAATATTTTTTTTTCCAGAAAAGACAGAAACATAGGGTAATTTATAAGGACAGAGTAGTGGAAACTAAACTGAGAGCAGAAGTCAGCATTCGTGAGCAGCAGTATGGCTTCATGCTTTGAAAGACTTTGAGAATGCTAACAGGGTGCAGAGAGCAGGACTCTGGTATTGTGTAAGGAAGTCTGGAGTGGCAGAGAAGTATGTTAGACAAGTGCAGGATATGTATCGTAACTGTGGTGAGGTGTGCTGTAGGTGAAACAGGAAATGTTCAACGTGGAGGTGGGACTTCACCAGGATCAGCTCTGAGCCCCTTCTTGTTTGCGCTGGTGATGGACAGGTTGAGAGATGAGGTGAGACAGGAATCTCCATCGACCATAATGTTTGCAGATGACATTGTGATCTGTAGTGAGAGCAGGGAACAGGTTGAGGAAAATCTTGAGAGGGGGAGGTATGCTCTGGAAAGGAGAGGAATGAATGTTAGTTGCAGCAAGACAGAATATATGTGTGTGAATGAGAGGAAACCGGGTGGAACAGTGAGGCTACAGGGAGTGGAGATCAAGAATTTGCAGGATTTCCAGTACTTAAGGTCAACTGTCCAGGGCAACAGAGAGTGTGGAAAAGAGGTAAAGAAATGGGTTCAAGCAGGTTTGAGTGGGTGGAGAAAAGTTTTAGGGGTACTATGTGATAGAAGAATATCAGCCAGGATGAAAGGAAAGTTGTAAAATGGACCAGCGATGTTTTATGGTCTAGAAACAGTGACAATGACGAAAAGACGGGAGGCAGAGCTGGAGGTCACAGAGATGAAGATGTTGAGGTTCTCTTTGGGAGTGACGAGGATGGATAGGATCAGGAATGAGTCCATAAAAGGGACAGCACATGTTAGATGTTTTGGAGAGAAGGTCAGAGAAGCTAGACATTAGATGGTTCGGCAATGTACAAGGAGAGATAATAAATATATTGGTGGATGCTGGAATTGGAGCTGCCAGGCAGGAGGTCTAGAGGAAGACCAAAGAGAAGATTTATGGACGTAGTGAGAGAGGATATGAAGTTAGTTATTGTGAGAGAGGAGGATACATAGATGAGAGGGTCATTCGCTGTGGCGACCCCTGAAGGGAAAAGCCGAAAAGAAAAGAAGAAGATGATTCAAGGGAGAACATCGAGAAAAGAGAGTCACTTTCGACTCTCTATCGCCTTTTTCAAAGGAATAAAAAGGAATTTGAATTTCGCTCAAGATTAAGAGATGTATCACATATCCAAACTTCCCTCAACTTGCCAGAGCAAATTTTGCAACAGTTTATTACCATTATTTTTTATAGGATGAAAGTGGGTGTACATTTTCAGCTATGAGAATCATCAGCTGAAATCGTTTCATATAGGCTTTTTGTGCTAATGTCTACATTTGCATGCCTGATCAAAATTGATCACTTTGAATTTTGGTCCATTTACCCTCATGATAAGTCTGTTAATCCAGTGCTTCCCAGTTTAGGAGCTTGTGGCTTCAACACAGGCTCCGCTCATTAGAATTAGAGACATTAGTTACGACCAAAGGAACTCTATTTCACGCACATCTCCCTGACTGACTAAATGAAGCTTTGCAAATCCTCCACAGATTTTAATAGCTGCCACTAATATTACAGGTCACAAATGATTGCTCCCTCAGACATTTGGCTGATCAAACACAGACCAAGATTATCAGTGTTATTTACGCTTGTGTATCACTCTGGCATAAACACGCACTTATGGAAATGGGATCCCTCTACGGTAACGCACTTTATAATGATTTATGCTAGAATGATTCATGGGAAATGTGGCAACTGAACTAGCATCAACCCACAATCTGATGTTGGTTTTCTTGGTGTGTTTTTTAATGCCTTTGTGCCTGCAACGCTGACAAATTTCACCTCAAACACTTTATGACACACACAAATTCTGGTTGTTTTCAGCTTTAAGGCTGAAGCTGGCAAAAACACGAAAGCTTCCATCCTCCTAAATCAGTTATTAAGTCTAGAGTAAATATTTCGATCCATATCAAAATACTCTCCAATCCTCAAACCATCACTGGCATCACTGTGCGAACATGTGTGTGCCTACATGCCCATAAACAAATATGCAAAATTGGAAATAATCACACACACCTTCAACATGAGCTTTTCAAACAAACATGTAGTTACAGGTACTTGACGTATCAACCAATTAAAATAAGGGATTACAATGTTGACTGCATGTGTGTGTCTATGCGTAAATGTATGTGTGTGTGGGCACTGCTGCTATGAACAGTCAGGCAGGCATGCCTTACATTGCCCACAGCTACTCGGTAAGGATTCCCGATAAGGAGAATTAGTCAAAACTTGGGAGCTGCCAGTCAGCGCCAATTAAACTTTAATCTTGGGCTGAAACAGGCACAAATAAATTAAACCCTTGTGAGCGGCAATGTGCTCCCTCCTGATAATAGGGGATTGAAGTCATCTCGGAGCGAGGCTGCATGTTCCTCAGCTCAGCTGTGGCAGGCAGTGATGCAGGGGGATCACAGAGTGAACTGAAAAGAACTCTCAAAGTTGACAGATGCATAGACACTGATACATACAGGCAGGAACACATGTATTAGTAGGATTGCCGAGGCTGGACAGCAGGGGACAAAAGAAAAATAAATCTCTTTTTTGTCATCTCATGCATCACAAAAAAGGACGCATATTTCTAGCAACTAATGCAACTTCTTGTGGAAATTTTACAACAATGTGACAGTTGCTGAATATTAAAAGAGTAACTTCAAAACTTAAAATCTATGGTCTCATAAATCATTTTTGTTTTGAAATTCTATATATGACCTACTACTGCATGCATGCATTGGAATTACCAATTAATCGATGCAGGTAAATATCAATAAAGACAAATTCTGTCAAGGTTCATGCCTTAACCTATCCTCCTTGCACAAAGCCAAGCCGTGCAATTGACCTCCATAGCCCCGACTTTTTTTCACTGTAGAATCTGCATAAACCAGTGAGTATTCATTCTAAAAGTCTCAGGACAATCTTTGGGATACATCATTCAGTGTGTGCTGGAATTTCATAACTAAACCATGCATGACTTCTAAATGGAAATTATATTTTCAATCATGCTCAGGCATGGAAAACAGACTACAAGTATTAACCGATATAAAATTAATAATGAAGAAAGATCTACCCTTCATATCAGCCAGAGGAAATACATTTAATGTTGCAATATTCAAAAGTATGGTTGTCTCCACACGTGCAGTGTAGAGGGGCATATTTCATTAATATTTTTTAATGAATTAGCACCCTTATCTCTGGCGACCGACCTGTTCTAGCTTGGTGTTTAATTTCAAAGTAATTTTCTTGCTATATGAGCGTGCCGTTTATGTTCTAATGTCATGGGCCTCGTCAGCCAGTGCCATGATTCATTTCAGAGTACCGGTCACATACATCCTAATATCTAAAAAACAAGCCCCAGAGAAATGCTGTAATGAGAAAACAATCACATTAACAATATTAGCAACAATAATGAAAATAATTGCCAGTGAAGCAACAATGGTAATCACACATCACATACAAAAATACTTCTGTGTTTGACCGAATCATACACAATTATCATGCATGTGTATATAATATAATTAATTCTATGTCTTAGCCTCTTTGCCCCAGGCAATCAGCATAGAATCAGTTTTGTATGTATAATAGATCAGAGCGCAGTTCATGAATAAAACAAACGAGGGGAGTGTGAAGCAGTGACTGTGAATGTTTGTCTTTGGACAGCAGAATCAAAGTGAACATGTAATATTGTGATAATCCATACTTGATGAATTCAAGGGGCAGACTTGCCTTAGCTAAGTTCAGCTAATTTCCAGACATGGCTTGCCTCCATAATTGAGTTTCCAATAACATTAGGATTATTTCAGCCCACATGATAATTGAATTGAAGGTATTTTTTCTTAACACTGTAATATTGTAGATATGTGATTATTATGCATTTGCATGTAGATTTCAGTGCCTTCCTGAAAGTCATCACTTTCCTCCTAACTGGATTTCCTATATTGTAGCACACATTTGGCTCATAACAAATGACGGGACCCCTCTCATTATGAGTCAGTTATTCCAAAAAGTTCATTTTTATATCAATTCCATCCAATATAATAATTTTGCATAGATTTTCCCCCAAATAATGGCTCCAAAAACCTACCCAACCTGTTTGTCATTCTCATTATGTGTGAAAAGTGAATATTATTAATGTTGAGCTCATCAAATTCATATCACTGCTAACTCTCCTTCCCCTCACCAGTTTGATCCTGCTTAGGAGATGCTATCAAACTTTGACTCCCTGGCCCCAACGCTCATCTGTTGCATAATGTAGGCTGTATAAGCAGGAGTGGCAAGTGTGTGGATGCAATTTTCATTAGGCTGATAAAGCCCCAACAGATTCAGCCCATGTGTACAATAGAGGAAGCTGCTGAATATGGTAGTATTGCAGTCTTTTCACAGCCACAAACCACCAAATCCTCTTTCCTCACAGCTCTAGGTGAACTAGTTGGCATGTTCTTTGCCCCTGAATACCATGAATTTTTAACAGTACAATACTAAGAAGTTCCAGCATTCATACATGCATAACAGCAAAAACACCCCCTCCAAAAAGCCCCCAAAATGGGAAATTATTTACCACATAGCCCTGCATCGAAGCCTGCCTTAGACTCACCCTGGAAAGCAAAGACACCTTTAAGTGTGATGCTGAACATCCTTGATGCAAGTTACGAGTAAATGGCAAGAACTGGCTGGTGCTTCAGCAGCAGAGTTTTGCTCGCTGTCACATTGGTGGGATGACTGGGCAACTGGTCGATGTTTTGAGCCACTGCGCACACATGGGTGGCTGTGAATGGAAGCACTATCCATTCTCATCATTAGGAGTAGCCACAGGGCCTGTACAGTGAATATGGCAGCAGCCAAGACATTATGCCAGAGTTTAACTGTTGTTTTGCATAAATGTTGAATCATGCCAGTGTCCTGTTAATGTAAAATAACAGACTGCATTGATATTGATTTAATGCTCACTAATATTTAAACTGCCCTGAGGGATCAATGCGGTTGCACATGATATAATACAGTCTGCTTGTAAATATATAAATATAGGCACAAAAATGAAATGTTGCTAAAATTGACTCAGAACAGATTGTTTTTGATATCAAAATTCTGTATAAATGGAGAAGTGACGACTGCTGTTCTAAGGGGCAAGCATAGTGGCCAAACCATTTGTGATGTTGATGTTAAATGGTATGTGATGCACATACTGTTCAATCCTTGTTTTACAAAGTGGATCTACATCATTCTGGAAGTGAAGTGATTCCCTGGGTTGTGAGGAAGAATGGGTGAAATGAAAGGCAGACACAAGTAGGAAAGAAAGGTTGCAACAACTTTTAACAGAACATGACATGCGAATGAAAGCTTAGTCCTCATTTACATATGCTGACATTTTGCGGAGAATATTTCAACGTTAGGCTGAGCTGTAATGAACTCCTGCCAAGGAGTAGTAAAGGAAAAATGTTTCCATAAAGGTAACCTGTCCACATCTCCTTCAGGAAAAAGATGTGGAGGAGGAAAGGAGACATTTTTTCTGCTTTCCCTCTGTTCCTCTGTGTTGGGTGCATGGTAACAAAGAGGTATTTTTCTTCTGGTGCGAGTCATCCATCTTTACAGATACGGATTTAGTGTATTTTTCCACCCTTTGTATAGGCTAATTGCACGGGGTAAATTTGTTAGTGGTGACACCTTGCCTCCCCATTGGGAATGCATCTCATTACAAGACTCAATGTCCAGGAAATTCAGATATTATTAGCTGTCATTAATCTGCCATCTATGACGGAGGGGGAGAAGGGGTAAAGGAGGTGCATCCTGCAATATGATGGCTGCTGTGTGGTGAGGTCAAAGTTCATGTTCATGGAAGTTACTCGAAACCCATGTGGGCAAGGAGAGGAGTGTCTTGTGAAAATCAAATTTAACAAATCTGTTGTACACTACTGAAGTGATATAGCATCACATTGCTCATCGGCCCAAAAAACTGATATAGTCAGTTGAAGAGGTTTTTTAAGAGAAAAAAAGAAAGATGATAGAAAGATGATTTCAAAGTGTTAGCACATATAAAAATTGATGATGGGCAATATCTATTAATTAAATGTTTATTTATATTACCCAGTGTGCAATTGATTCAATTTTGCACAGGCTGTTGCCGAACCATATAGATTATACACAAAATATATATGGTGAATAAACAGTACAATCTCTCACACATCACGTTTTATTAGATGTGTTATAGACACAAACATTTGCGTGATGTTGATAATTTCAAAGGCTGAAACTTTCAAAAAAAATCTTTACTGTTCTAACTTACAGATCTACAAGTTCAGAAACCCTGGCTGAACTTTAGCGCATTTTGGGTCCATAATTAAAAGGATTTTTAAATACAAATTTTAAAGAATACTTAGATGCATATCCAGTTCCACTGGGAATTCTGGAAGTTAATCTTTTCTCGGGCCTCGTCACAATTGATGCCATTTGTTGTGCAATCGAAGTCAGATATTTTTAGCTCAAACCACAAATACTAAAATCAATTTTAATGGTCATATATGAATAATTGAATGGTAATAAAATTAAATACTACATAGGTTCCTGGATGTTTCATTATATTTTCCAACCCTATTGAAGGCTGGTTTTGATTTAAGTCCTATATATGCAAGGAACAATGTTTTTGTCAACAGATCAACTACTGGGTTTGTTTATGTCATATTTCAAACTGTGTTTTGTTCCAAAATCCCACTTGACTTAAATGAATATGACAACCTTAAACTAGATTTTCAGTAGAAATTCGTTCTCTTTCAATACGGACTGATCGGTGCCCGAAAAGACTGTGCTGTTGTCACACATATGTATAATTTGATACAGCATCTTTGGCTGTTTTTCCCGCACAGCCCCGCCTGAAGACTGCTACATGCATACTAGATAGGATTACACCTTCTAAGCAGATTTCATTGTGGAAGGGTTAACACAGATTCCCCTGCTTTGCTGAACAAACAGGACACCATTTGAAGATACAGGAACTAACTAGGCTCTCATTAAGAGCTTTTTTTTTCCTTCTGTGGTGTAGGGGGTTTCTGTCCTGCTTTTTTGTAGAAGAAGCACGTTGCAGCCTCCTGCCGCGTTGGCTGGCTCTTTCAGCAAGATGGAGAACATGGCCTAATGACTAAAAGTTCCTCTATAAAAAGTACACAGCATAGCTCCCTGCAAATTGAGTTTCCTCTTTGTGCCAATTGAGGGTGGTTTATGTAGGCTGCAGGGAGTTCCTTTGAACTCTCATTCTAAAAAACTCCAGATTCCTGGGTCATCCCCCCACCCCAGCCTTTTACTTCTTCTGTCCCAACAGCAGTTAGGATAGAGGAAGAGCAGGCTGACGTCTCAGACACCCAAATTCATGCCACATTGCACAGAAACCCTCCCTAATTCTGTCAAGAGAGGGAAGGAAAAAACATATTAAAATGAGGTTAAAATGGCATGAAGCAGGTGTTTTTCTTCTTGTTTATTGGTAATAAATGAGTTTGCAAATTGGACTTTATTGGATTAAAGGTTCTAATGGCGTTTGCGTTGGGCAATGGGTTGCATAAAGTAATTAGTCTTTATTTGAAGGGGCATCTTCAGAAGGCCAATCAGCATGCTATGGTCCCATTAGTAAAATTGAAAGAAAAAATGTTAAAAATCAAACAGTTGTGACTGATTTCTTTAATTATGAGAGAAACTAGACACATTTCAAGTGTTGATTTAGGATTGAGGTTAACTTTTCAATGTGATATATATCACCAAAAGGAGTTCTATATCTAAACTTTTAAGTTATTAATGCCCCTGTTCTTAAAAAACAAAAAACAGAAAAACAAAACAAACAAGTTCTAATTAAAAAGGCCTGCTTGCAAATAAGAATTTGCCAAGAGGTACTTGTTTTTGGTGTCTTTTGTCCTCAGCTATCTTCATTGCCAAAAGCAAGTGTTGGCGACATCCCATGTGGAAGCAATGGGAGCCTGAATGCCCAGGACTCAGCCAAGTGGCAGCGATTGTTTTCCATGTTGGGGGCATGAAAGCTAGGCTCCTTCTACACTAATCAAAAACCACAAAAAGGTCTCTGAATAAATCCCGAGACTTCTTCTTCCTCTACCTCTTTCCCCCCACCCCGCCATCTTCACAATTATGCACACACATTGCCATAAATCTAATGCGCTTTCATGATCTGTGTGAGCGGAGTACATAAAATGTGTTTGCCGGATTTGCATACAAACATACTTATTCTAAATCCCCCTCAGAAGTTGTAAATGATTGTCTTTTCCTGAAATACATCTCAGCAAATTGTATTTGGGCATGTTTATGAATCCTATTATGGCACGGGTTTTATCATATTTTGTGGACAGTGATGGCTTCTCAGCGTAGCTGTTAAGAGGAGGGAGAGAGGGGCCTTGGGCGATAGACTCTGTCATTTGTTTTAGATGGGCGCTGGATTCCACTTCATTGCCCCGTGACAGGTTCACGGTACCTAGATGGATCTTTGCTCAGTCCCCGTGAGAGGAACAGCTCACAAACTGCTGTCTGCTGAGTGAAAGACACCACAGTCTCCCATCATTTTATTTTGGAAATGCTATATTTGAGTTATTTACATCAAGAGAAGCTCCCCTCAATTGTAGCCTTTTCAATTAATTATCTGGACCCCCCACATAAAAATATGCATTGCATAATAACGCCGCGGCAGAACAATCATTATCTCATGCAGGAAAACCAGCTGGACAGGGAGAGAGGAGGACGACTTTGTTAGCAGTGACAAGCCCGGGCTGCAAAATTGATTGTGATATCTCACAGTGGCGTGTGTTCCTGTAGCAACTGCTCTGCCAAGAGATAAAAAGAAAATATACAGCTTACGTCACCTAGAAACGAACAATATATAATATATAATAATATATAATAATATATATAATATATATATATAAATATATATAATAATAGGAGAATGTGTGCATCTTTCAGATGATATTTTCAATATATTCGACAATGCTCTGCAGCACTGTCAAATATTTGAAATATTTGCGTCAAGTATATTAATTCCCTGGGTTTTCCTGTGGGGCCACCTGGGCTCATGGACTCATCAAACATTAATTGGTGGAACAAGCTGCTGAGTGGGAAGGTCATAAACATTTCAAGAGTTATAAAACTTTCATTAAGTTCTCACGATATCGCACCAGTGAATGACCCTCTTGCTCTCTCCCTCTCTTTTTTGTCCGCTTGGTGTTGAAGAGGGGAATGATTGCGAACAAGCGTCTTCTTTGTGGTGGAAGGAGCCTTTTTCAAACTGTCTCGGCCTCTTGACTCGTCCTAAGCCAGAGATCAGAGCTTGGAAAGTGGCAAAACAAAGGGCCGATTTAATGAGATTGTAAAACAGGCTGGGGAAAAGGAGGGGTTACCAAATAGCCAGACTGCCAGCTTTGGTCCATTTCAAAAGGTCTTTTCAGGATCTCCACTAAGCCATCTCAATATGAGTAAGAGGGGGAAAAAAAGAAAAAAAAAATCAAAGGACCCCAAATTCTCTGACAGATTTTGACATGAGGATGATGTGGATATTTGTCTTCTGTTTTCTGCACAAAGGGGTAACATTCCTGAATAAAAAATGTGGATTCCCTAATGTCAAAAGAGCATTTTTTCTCCTTCCTGGAATAAAAAATCCTTTTGATTGTAAACATAAAAAAAGATAGAATTTAAAAGTTCAATTTCAAACACTGCGATTTCTGTTTAATTGACAAACCTAAAGCCTAAACAAGAGCAATTTTAAGGACACTGACATTATTGTATACATCTATTAAAGTAATAAATTATGCTATGTGCCCAAATAAAAACATATTTACTCCAGATTGACACCCCAGATCAATTCACTTATCAAGAGGCGGAAGGAACTTATAATCGTGCAGGTAAAAAAAAGAGTCCAATTATGATTGTCACGAGTTGGGACTCCTTGTTGTTTACATGCAATTTAAAAATAGTTCTTGCAACTCAGTGAACACAACGGTCTCATGTATATCCTGGCATCTGAAACTGCTCTCTATGGGATGCCAGGATTGTATTTATCGCAATGCATCTGTCACGTATCTTCACCCCCCAAAATCTCTGTGGAATTAGACTGTTTAACCCCTCCTCAGTTGTCATTTGGGGAGGGGGGTAGACAGAGAGTTGGAAGAAGAGGAGGGTGGGAGAAGAATGAAAACAAGCCAAAGTTGAGCAGATAACCATCATGGTCCTAAACCCATTATCTGAGCCCTGTCTGCTGTTGAGTGTCAGGAGTCACACCCAGGTCCAATTTAGCCTGGAGCAGTTGACCTGATGGTCTCTGCTGACATTTCTATTCAGATAAATGGTTCTTCACTGTATGCTAGGAAGTGTCCAGTTTGACCCTTACCTGCCCTGAGATTCCCCCCTGATATACAGGGCTGTGGCCCTCTATGTAACCTGTATTCTACTGCTTTTAAACCTCCTCCCTGTCTCTGAGGCTCTGAATGCAGAGGTGTCTTGAGTAATAATGGTGGACAAATCAAACCAACCATCCCTTGCAGTGGTGGTTTTTAGCAACACGGAGCTTTTTGTGCTCTTTTCATGTTGACTTGCAGTGAAAGGTGAGGAGACAAATCTCATTTCTTGCACTGTGAGTGGTAGACCTTTGTATTAAGGTTATAGGATGCACTTAAGATTCTTCCCGTGCATAGGCTTGCGAGTTGGTAATTGGCTTGTCAGAGCATCACGTAACACACAGATGTTTCTTTTATGTTCTATAATTTGATCGTAAGAGAAGATAAAATGCATGAGTGTGTCCATAAGGAAGCCTGTGGACTTTAGAGACCAAATACCAAAAGGACCTTCATAGGTGCACTGTAGTTAACCAATGTAATTAGCATGAACACAAGTAATCAGTCCGGGGAAGTGTGTCATTAAATACCCCCCCACACACACACATGATTAATTTGCTGCTCTTAACGATAAAATTAACCTGCTCAGTGTCCTTAATGACCCTGGTTAATCTTTAAAGAAAATGGGAGGGGGAAGTTGCAGTAAAGAAAAGAGGACCAGATATCAAATGCTTGCAATTCTTCCGTTTTCAGCTGGAGCCGAGCTGAGTAAAACTGAGATGCTATTTCTCGTGTCTTTGGAAAATGGTTAAGTAGCAACACTTTAACAAGATTGTATCAACAATGATGTGTTCTGTTGGATAATCCCCTTTTAGAGCTATTAAAGAACAGACAGCACATGGCACCTGGCATCTGACACCACGGTCTATAAAATGGAGGTGGTGAAGAGATTAGTGCAAGGAAAAGATCCTCCATTATACACCCTATTGCATTATTAAACACACCTCTATTTTATTCATTCTTCTGTGGAGTACATATTTGTCTTGGTAATTTTTCTTAAGCCATGATAAAGCAGAATTAACCATTTGAATTAATCATGGGAAATAACGCTTTGATACCAGGCCTGGGCGCTCGCTCGCACCCAGCCAGCTGCACAGGCCAGGACCCGCCTGTTTAACACCAGAAGTGCCAAACATATGCTATTTGGGAGGAGGAGGGCAGATAGGGTGGCCTGGGTGGGCAGGGAGGAGGTCCCTGCGGAGCCCTTCACAATGAAACACAATATCCTCCTCTTCAGACGCGTGCAATGACTTAAACACTCCATTGTATTAAATATGAATGAGGTTCCCCATTGTCCGGGTGCGGTAAGCGGGGAGACAGTGTTGTCGATTAGCCACATGATTAAGCAGACGACACAGTAGGGGCCGCAGAGGTAAATAAAGGCCGCCTTCTGTCATTTCCTCATCCCCAAGGGGGCTGTGCCAATGGCTCCTTGCAAACTTAGCATGGTTAAAGCCAATTGACGGAAAAAGTGATAATGTATGAGTGTGAAAACAGCTGAGTGATAGGAGGGAGGGAGAGAGCGAAAGGGAGGGCAGCAAATTAACAGGGTGGAAAGTTGATGAATGAAGGGGAGAAAGCAAGAAAGTATCAAAATGAAAAAAAAAAGAAATATGAAAAGAGATATATGAAGAGAAATATGAACAGAGTTGGAATCAAAGTGTATGTATAAAGGAGCTGATAAAGAAAAAAAGGAGAGCGAGAGGTAGGAAACAGTTGGATAGGGAGAGTAATGAGCAGTGCCTTTTATTAAACTGGCAGGAAAATTCAGTCATGCTCCATGTCAGGTGTTTATTATCACATTGTAGCATTTGCATAAGAAAACGATGCTAGCTCTGGCTTTGCCTGGCCCTCATTCCCGACAATATGATTGGCTTAGAGAGCATGTGTACAACACTGTGGCAGAACCCCCGATAGGAGTGCATGAACCCAGTCAAGCTCATTCACTGTCGGCTGAATGTGTCAAACGGTTATTATCGCTAGTGTTTGCCAAGAAGAGAAATAGTGGCAGAGACGATAACAGGAAGCTGATTGTTTTAATCACTCCTGTTCTTGGTTGTTTGTACTAATGAGCCGAATGTAAACATATCTCTAAATCTTGCAATTATATCAATTATTAGAATTTTCCCCACTTTGTTTGATTTGATCTTTCATTTCATCCATCCATTCATCTGCCGCTTATCCTGCACTCAGGGTCGCGGGGGAAGCTGGAGCCTATCCCAGCTGTCATCGGGCAAGAGGCGGGGTACACCCTGGACTGGTTGCCAGTCAATCGCAGGGCCACATATACAGACAAACAACATTCACTCACTCACTCATTCGGGGTAATTTTTCCCAATTAACCTGCTGCATGTTTTTGAACTGTGGGAGGAAACGAGAGAACCCGGAGGAAACGCACGCAGACACGGGGAGAACATGCAAACTCCACACAGAAAGGTCCTCTGTCGGAATTGAACCATGGTCCTTCATGCTGTGATGCTGAAACACTAACCACTGTGCCGCCCTCTTTCATTTAATCTCCTTCATTATTTTTGGTTAATGGAGATAGCATGTATTCACTACTTATTTTTGAGCATGGAAAATATCATTAATTATATAAGGTGTAAACATGAGTTTATTGCAAAATACGAAGCCACAAATGTCTTTGCTCTCAATGCCATGAATCCCCATGCATTTGAAAAACTGTCATTTTTGGGGAGATCTTTCATATCACTGTAACTATGATGTATCTCTGTTTAATGATATCATGAAGCTAACCTCAGCCAAATCTCCTGTCAGTGCCTCCCCCTCCCTCTCCCTCCAGCCCCCTTATCCCGTTGCGGGACGTTCAGGTAACTAATCTGCCTTTAAATATGTCTCGAAGGAAGTGCGGCTAATTAGTATCAGAATTTACTGCCTTCACTTTTATTGACTTGTCCTACTTCTCCGATAATTAACTAATGAGCAAAGTAATGAGCTATGTCGTTCAGTCGTCTGTTCAATTAGAGTGCGGAATCAATTATTGAAAATAGTTTCTGATGCCAACGTCTGTATGTGCATGCAGAGAAGGGACACGCGCTCTGACCAAAAATGGAGGAACTCTGATAGGTACAACACCACAGGAACTGTAACAGAGCCACCCCCTCACCCTCCCGTTACATGACATACATGACAATAACAAATCTTATCATTAATTTGTACGTGCGCAACTGCTGATGAAACATGAGCCTACGCCCGTCCACCACAGTACAGAGCAAGGCTTGCACAAATCCCATCGGAGCTGGAATGAAATTTTACAGTAAACAATGTGTCATTGACGCATTTTCTAACTTAACAAAACATTGGGTTCATTATCGAGAATTAATTAGAGTACCACACTCCCAAGTGTTTCGGCTGATAATGAACTCTCTATATTGTCAGGCCAATTTAGTCTGACATTTTTTGACAATTATGTTTACATCAAAATCAGTACTCCTTGTGATATAATATATATATATAATGCAGCCTCAGGGCGGCACAGGCCAGTGTCTCCCTGAGCTGGTCCGAAGCCCGGATAAATGAAGAGGGTTGCCTCAGGAAGGGCATCCGGCGTAAAACTTTTGCCAAAACCAAATATGCGAATCGAACCTAAGAATTTCATACCGGATCAGTCGAGGCCTGGGTGAACAACAACCGCCATTGGTGCTGATAACCTACAGGGTACCGGTGGAAATTGGGCTACTGTGCGTCGAAGAAGGAGATGAGGAAGGCGTGTTCAGAAGCAGAGAGAGAAGAGGAAAAGCAAGAGTCTTGGACTGAGAGTAGGGACTTTGAATATTTGGACGATGACAGGAAAAAATGGAGTTGGTTGACATGATGCAAAAAAGGAAGGTGGATATACTGTGTGTCCAGGAGATCCGATTGAAAGGTAGTAAGGCTAGAAGCATGGGAGCAGGTCTTAAGTTGTACTATCATGGTACTGACAGGAAGCGAAGTGGAATAGGAATTATCTTGAAAGAGGAGCTTGTTAGGAATGTTCTGGAGGTGAAAATGACGTCAGATAGACTTATGAGCCTGAACCTAGAAATTGAAGGTGTGATGCCCGCCAAGGCATCTTCTCATACTGTCAAGGGACGGTATTAGTACCTGGTCGCTGGGAGGGGGTATTGTCTTCTGTGAAGGGGTGCTATTTTGTGCCTCAAAGCGAGCGAAGAACTCGATCAGTTCGTTCAGCAGAGAGGTGTGGCTGTTGCAGGTCCATGTTACAGGCTTGTAGTCTGTGAGGGTCTGTAACATCTGCCACAGGCTGCAAGTGTCTCTGCAGCTGCTGAAGCGTTGGGCAATCCTCCTTGAGTACTGCCTTTTGGCCTTCCTGATACCCGTATCGCTGCGACAAGCGTGGAGTTTAACTTTGTTGGAGAACTTCTGCCAATGGAAATCAGAGGCTCCCGGCTTGTGACGAACAAGACAGACGGAGACGAACAAAATACATATACATATATGGATCGATAGATAGATTGGTAGATAGATCGATAGATAGATCGATGGATAGATATAATTCATTATGCAGATGCTTGATAAAATAAAGACTTTTCCATTTCAAGTTTATATTATGTCATCTTTCCTTTCTCACTGGTTTAAAGTAGGATCAACAGGGGAGAAGGTTGCCTCACAAAGCAATCGCAGTTTCAAAGTCGTTGAAATTCCACGGTCCGAGTCACAACAGATTTTAGCTGTAAGAACTATGATGACTGTATAACAACAACGATGATGACAAAAAAAATCAAATTAAAATAATAATGGTAATAATAGTGAAGATAAAAGAGATAACATTCCTGAATTATCCTTACTAAGAATAAGAATAAGAATAAGAATCGTTTCTCAATAGAAAACTTACCACTTTTTTAGCTATTTGCTTGATGGCATAACGTAGTGAATCAACTCTATGAAGATGAGCTTGTGAACAGAAACCTCAAGGAGACAAAAATAACATTATGAACAAATTTGAAAAGCACCTGTGAGTTGTCCCCTTGCATGTCGGTATAACTGCCTGGATGGAACTTGGATTGATATCATTGTACACCTCCAAGTTAAAAATAAAATTCAAAAGGTCCGCAGGTACAGGAAGGTACATGCATTGGGTGATGCATTGCATTGTCCTTGTCCCTCGATTTGTTCTTAGAAATAGTATGGAAGAGTTTTGATTGGATTTTGAAACCACACTTGTTTTTGTGTTTTGCGATAACTTTTAATGAATAAAAGAAGCAGTGCTTTGCATCACATGTCATGTTTTATCAGATAAATAAATGAAGCAAATAGAGGGGGCAATGAGAGAGGGTGGTCCTACATATGGTGGCAGAAGCAATGAGAATCCCATTGCAGTGTTTTGGGGGAATCAATATTCTATTAATATTTACAGTGCCAGGGGTCTGGGGACTGGTATGCCAGTCAGTGCTGAGCCGATGTGACAGGCTCCCAGAAAGACGCTAAAGCCAAGGACATTAAATTCCCCCTGACAGCAACCTTGGAGAACATCCCAGGCACGCGTTGCTTTGACTGCCGTAAATCAACGAAATAAACTCAAAAGAACATAATGGAGCCGCTTCTTATCATTATTGTGACAAGATGTTTAATTTACTGTGCAGGTTATGCACCTCTGTGTGATTGTTCTCCTTGTCCTGTTCTAATGATACAAAGAAGAAGAAAACACAACTGTTTTCTTCAAACTATTCATTGAAGAACAAATATGAAGAATCTCTTTTCATAACTAAACACAAGACATGTGCACAATTAATGCTTTATTTTAGATTGAGGAAACCTGTCAGGGCACATTGTTTGCATCAGTGTAATTTATAGATTTTTTTTCTATTCTCTTTCCCATGTGGTCAGCCACAGAAAGTTGTTGTTTTTTTATCAATAGAGATAAGCATTTTTGAGATTGTATATTCACAATCTAAAATGCATCTTACAGGTATCACAGCTGGAACAACATGAGCTGTGTCCTCTGGCCATGATAGTTAAATATATAGCTGAGATAACACGTTTCTCTGCACTTCTTTATGTAGCGTACAATATGTAGATCATATCCTATATGGTTTCAGAGATGGGAATAACCTGCACAACTCCCAACCAACTGAACTGTATTTGTTCTCCCGATTACGTTCATGAAAGAAGAAATAAAACAATAGCTTATGTCATCCAAGACAGCCTAGAGGAAGCTATAAGGAGGCCCTCTATCATCCTCGTCTTCCAGTCCTATTCCTTTATCGAAGCCTGTGCCAAACCTTAACATCATTGCTCATATTTGAATAGTATTACAGACACACTGGCAATGGGAGGTGTTATAAGTATTGTATTGATAATTTTTCTTCATTTTTTCTGCTGGTTGTCATCATATATTATTATTACCAAATAATTGGACACCTCCTGCTACAAGTCTATTTTCTATGTGTTTCACACTTTAAGCCCCCCCCACTTCAACAGATTCTGGTGACACTATCTTTCCGGTACAACAAAACCGATCCTTCTGCAGCTTGTCAGACTTCTAAGAGAAAGGCTTTTTTGACATGCACAGTCCTACTTCTACAGGATTTGATTTGGCATGATGAACAGTGGACTTTTACACTTGGTGACCTCCTACTCGACTGTGGTCTGTGGTGTAGTCTTCATGTCTGTGTTGCACCACGTGACTAGTCTATGGCGGCAGCAGTAAGAAAATATCAGTGCTTTTGTGTTCTGAGGGTGCGCGTGTGTGTGTGTGTGTATTTGTGTGTGTGTATGCATGTGTATGTGTGTGAGCATGTGTGTCAGTTGTGACATTCTACAATGGAGGCAGCCCCATTGTCCAGACACATGGGGATTTGTTCTCATTGCACCATCACTCGTACAAGCTTCTTTCCTTCACTCCATGAACACATGTCATTGGAGGTGTTAGTGTGTGTTTTAACCTATGGTCTCACAAATTCTGCAAAGTGTCACTCAAAGGAGAGGGACAAAGACTGAGTGGATGTAGAGGATGTTTGTGTGAGAATGGCAACACCAGATATAGTATGTGCCTGTGTTTTCTCATAAGTCAGCTCGTGTTTTCTTCAAACAGGGTTGTTTGGTCACAATTTCCTGACTTTGAGATACTAAACAAATGCATGCACCAGCTAACATACAAGCTGCCTCTTGAATCCTTTATATAACTATAACCCGCTCATTGCACCCTGCTCAAACAACACTCACTGCAAAGTAATGACACATAGAAGTAGCAACAAAGTAGTGAGCGGAAAAAAAGAAAGAAAAATGGGAGGGGTCAGCATATGTCTAGTCAGTGTAGGACAGCTCGCAAGACAACTGTCCCAACCAAGCAGTTTGGGTCTTTCTTACAGCTTTGGTCTGGTGTCATGTACAGTTGTGCATATACAGTATGTATGTGGTAAACCCTGCTTGTGTGTGTGTGTGTATGTTTACTCAGTCATGTCAAGTATAATACTACACAAGTGAAGAAGGGGCAGGATAGCAGGAGAGCTGGATGGGCAGATTTGGGTGTTGGCCCCAGGGTGTGCACTACAGTCTTCAAAGCTGGTGATGTGACAGGCCTAATGCCCTTATTTTAGGACCCCATTATCCTTTAGATTTAGGTAATAAGGTCCAAAAGATTAAACTGCATTTTCCATTCAATATAGATTTAAGTTAATTCTTCTGAAAAGAAGAGAGTCTGTTTTTATAGCTTTGAGAATTGAAGCTCAATTATGGTTCAGTGCGATAAGGGACATGGGCTTGGGAACCTTTTCCTGATGTTATTTTGTTTGCATATATTCAGTGACTTTTTTCCCATTCTTGTAACCATTACTTAACACACTACAGTTGTATGATCCACATTTAAAATACAAATAAAGGATTGCTCTACCTTGACCCTCTTGTTGTTTTACATACTGCATTTGCATCAAATCAAATGTTCTGGTTACCATCAGAGACAGATCACTATCTCTGTTACCATGGGACTGTTTTCAAAGTAGATTTGAGAAGAAAGAGAGGGAGTGACTCAGTGGCCGGAGAGTTTGCTTAAAGGAGGCTCATTATGCTCATTTCCAGTTCTATCTTTGTACCCATAAGTGTAATTTTGCATGATTCAGTCAAAACAAATTCATCCTGTATCTGAAAAAGGAGTTTTACCTCCTGTCCTTTGCCAAAATGTTGACTTTCGCTCGCTTCACAAGAGTCACACTTGAAGTGAGGGAGCACCATACCCCCCCTATCTTTTTGAATTGGTAGTAATAAACTTCTGACAATATTTTTCTGAAAGAATAGATTCCATGATTGCAGAGCAACAAGTATCTGATATATCGGTATCTGCCAGTAGTTGCCAGTAGTAGTATGTCCAAAAAATTAAATAATCCCTGGAAAGTTGTAAATTTACATTCAGCGTTATTACACATGGACTTCTTGAAAGAATGCAAGATTCAAGAGATCCCTGACTCATATATCCAAAAACACTTCAAAACAATTTGGGTTACATCTTGCCTTTTGGATTGACAATTTTCAACAACCCAAGGAGCCACTGCAAATCATTTTGTCATCTTGCTGATAGTACTCCAATTGGAGCAGGCAACAAAGTGCTGTTTCAAGTGTCAAATTAAAACCGCTCAGTACTGTCATATTAATGAGAAGTTCTTCATAGGGCTCAGAGAATTATCAAATATTTTGGAATATCTTTGCCAAATCCACGTCATTATTTTGACAGGGCAAAAATATAAAAATGAGCAGAGCAGTAGATGACTGTCACAAATGTTGTTCAGTATTTGTTTTTTTTGTGTTGTGCTTTCCACCACCGCCACTGATCCATCCAAAGTTAATCACTCCACACTGCACTGCAATTTGTGCAGTTTGGAGTCAAACATCCATCTCCTGGTCTATCTATCATTGTTTTCTCTATGTGGTAATATTCCCCAATTAAAGCATTATTGTTGCCTACTTCATCAAGGGCTAAAGTAATCAAGATTAATCTCAGTGAGCTGACACGCGCTGTTTGCTAAGGAACACACAGAACAATTGCTCTGGGCGAGCATCATTAGAGAATGCAATAAAATTGGGCAAAGTGATTATATTTCAGAACTAGGGAGCAAAATAAAAACACAATTTGGCTTCAATTATGGTATCTCATCCAGCTTTGATTTGAACATCAGCCGTTAAACCACTTGACTGTTGTATCGTTTGGGAACATTTGTCACTCTCTTTTTTTTTTTGTTCTTTTTATGTGCAAGTATCTGTAAGATAATATGCATGGACAATTGCTTTTTAATTCATGTATTTATACTGTGTTAGTGGGAGGAAGGTTGGTGTTCTTGCAGTAAAGGGTGTGGGGGGTTGTGGGAGCACAGGCTTCCAGCCAGCCATTAACACTAACTTGGTCTTAGCCAAAGGCTGCAACAACCATTTTAAGCTATGTTGTCAATTGGTATCTAATACGGGTTAAGTGTTTTGATTTCTGTTTTTTGAGGGGGAAAAAACATCCACCAGAAGGCAAGTTTTTAATTATAGCTCAGTAGAGAGATGAAATATATGTGGTGTGTACTTGACATCTTTTAAGATTTTATATTTATTTGTTTGATGACTGACACTCAGTATTTGGGATTGACGTTTGAATTCATATACATAAAGGAAATGTGATAGATTAAGCTTGTGTGCATTCTTTATTTATTTGTTTAAATTCAATAGCTTGTTGGTAAGCTATAACAGGGCAATATATTTATGTCATTCACAGCCACTCAGTAGTGAACGATACTCTGAAACACACACTGTGATTTCTCGGTTAGCAGTGAAACCGTTTTAAATGCTTATTAATCTTGCCTGGGGCCAAACTCTTCCTCCTCCTTCCCCAAAATGTTGGAAATATATGAAAAAAAACATTGATATATGAAAAATACCTTATCTTATCACTGTGTGGAGGTAATATTGCAGATCCCTTGCTGAAATAGCTCTGTACATTCTATGAATATATTTTGAATATTCCCTTGGCTGTGCTTGAATTGATGTACAGCACATTGTATATGAATTCATGTCCTCTTTCTGTGTCACGCATCAGCTGGATCAAAACATTTTCCCAATCAATTCTGACAAGGAGGGCAATTTCCTGTTAATTTACACTGGCTGAAGGTATATAATGAATCAGCCTCATTGTTTTCCTCACCAGACAACCCCTGGACTTCTCCCATGTCTCAGTTAAGTGCTCTTGATGAAAGATAGAGGCTAAGCTGGGCTGACTGACATGAGTGATAACAGTCATGTTCGTCAGACACCACTTTTCCTCAGGTTTTGTCCCCATCGCACATCGCACCAGGCTTTGGGCAAGCCTTTACTATGATGTATACATAGATTAACAAGTTGGGAGTGACTTTTTGTCTTTTAGACCATGTTCTTTACATAAATGCAGAGATTCTACAGTTATCCCATGAGAAATCATCCTGAACAGAGCAAGTTCACAATGGGCGGCTACCTGGCTCTACTCACTGGTTTTATAGTGAAGAGGTGAGGCGAGGGGAATGGCATGGAGGTAAAAGCTTACAAAACATAAATTCAATACATCATTGGCTGTGTATCATCGTTTATTACAAAGGTGCATGTTGACATGCCTAGCAAAATTATATTAATTTAAATTCATGCATAGTGGTGCAATGAGATCATTCATTTATTTGTTCATGAAAAATACACTTGTAAATAGTATTCCAATTTTGTCAAGTCAGAAGGTGGAGTGATAGACTATTTTAAAAGCCCCAAAAAGATAAACCTTAATATGTGTGGAGCGATAGAGATTGGCATGGCTCAGATGGTGAGAGGGGTCATCTTGGATCCGATGGTTCTTAGTTTGATTTCTGAGCACCTTGTAGCCTGTTGAAGTGCTGTTGAGCAAAACATTGAACCCCCAACTGCTCCTCGGATGCTGCTTAGCGGCTGCCTGCTGCTCATGGTTGATCCTGTGTGGGCTAGCAGCAATGGTTTAATGGTGTATAGGTGAATGTGACAAAACAAAGGGATTTCTTTTTCTAGCGAGGCTTCACAGGCATACACACACATTCAGGCACACACGGATGTTACAAACATGTTGCGCATGTCTTCATCCATCAAATTTGTTTAAAAGAAAGTGAAATTCAAAATGTTTTTTCTGCAATTTCCTCTGCTACATGGATCTGTATAGTTATTCATCAAGCGTCTGTGAAATTAGAGTCAGGGTGTCACTTTCATTTTCATTATTATTGCGGTTCGAAATTATGTTAAAATCTTAGCAACAGGTAATTTATCAAATTTTTTTGACTAGCATCCTAGTTAGTGTTGAAAAAATGCAGCGCCAAGTTATTTCTATGATGTTGGAAGTTAAAATACAGATACTATTTATATTAATTGGAGACAGGGGTCACAGTTGTGAGTGGTTTCTCCAAGAGTCTGGCAGCCCATTTACTGGAGTCAATTTTACATTTGCATGCCACATATAAATGTGAACTCTTCAAATCAATGGACTAACACACACGTATTGTGCCATGTGATATTCATTGTTCCGAAAACATAATCAATAAACTCATATAAGTCCAGGGTGACCTTTTGGTGCTCTGTGACTTACTTGGTTCTGATTAACCTTGTTCACACTTTGCCACTGACCTGTGCTCATAGACCCAATGAATTATAAATACTCTTCATCATCATAGGCCAACTTTTAAGCCATAACATACCCTGCTGTCCCAACTGGCACAAGATTGCCTCCTTTTCTTCTCTCCATGTTTTCATATTCCAATTGTACTTTTCCTCTCCCTCTCTATTCTGCCATTTTTTTCCCACTCCTCCACCTCTGAGGATGGGGTGATAGAAATACGGGAAAAAACTCAAACTCAACCAGTGATTGATGGGCTAATTTTAAGCCCTGAATAAATCAGTTTCCTACGTCTGTTGATTCTCCATTTGTTAGATTGTTGGAGGCATTTATCAAAAAAGTCACAGGTTTTGCTTAAGTAATAATTGCATTTTTAAGCCCACATTAGGTCTTCCATACATACATAATCCGATTGAGTAAATATAGCACTGAAATGAAGAATTAATACCGCTTCTGTGGTGAACTACTGTTTGACTCAAGTTCATATAGAAAACATGGAGAAGATGTATGGAAAATATATATATAGTGAGGGAGAGAAATTTGCAGATTATTAACACTTGCGTTAGTAGTTGAGAGAGATATACTGCAGCTTTTAACAGAAGAAGCATTGTCATCTTTAATTTGACTGTTAATATCATAGGCCAGGAAGAGAGTATGACAGTATGGACAACTAGCCAATTTCATTGAACATGATTTGAGTCACAGCTATCAAATTGATTTCCCTGTTTGTGTCCTACTTCATGTCATCATACTGCAAAGGGAGAATAGAGAGCACAGTACCCTGTGCTCATTTGAACAGGTTTGATCAAACATGATATTGGTTTCCAGTCTTTCTTCTTTTTCATTCACAAAAGCTCATTATACCCCTTTCATGCAAAATCATTGAGCATAAAACCTTCACATTTTCCAAAAATGCTGCACACTCTTTATCACAGTAAATCATGTACAAGCTGTGGAATACTAACATGAGTAAATAGGCATATTTGATAAAACCATATAAGGCTTCCTGTATTTTTAGATAAAAAAAAGAATAAATGTATCATTAAAATTGTGTTTATGTGTCAATGTTTGTCCAAAGGATAGATCATTTATTCAAAATCTATGTTTGACTTGAGGTAAAAAATACATTTGTACATTTTTTTTGAGGGAATTTTTAAAGACTTCTTAGAACTTTCTTAATACCATCATATGCCTTATTTCATAATGCTGTCATACTTAAAATGTCATATTACGTCACATTACCTTTATTACCTCTTCAATTGTGGACTGATTGTAAAATAAAAGTAGGTCACTCTTCAGATATTATTTTATGCACACCTGTTTTGCCCTTTATCCTTCTCTTATTGACCATTGAATATAAACCAAGTGCTTAAAAGTAATATATAATTACTTTCAGACAGTTAGATTACAGCAGATTATTTTAGAATGGACATTTAAAAGGGCTTTTATAAGCTGAATCCTTCCTCAGTATAAGAGCATTTACTTTCTTAATTGACTGGCCAGGGATGGAGGTTTACATTTTAGCTCGCCAGCTTATAGTAGCTTTAGCCTTATGTGTATGTAGCCACATCAAAACAGCAGTCATGTCTTGTTACCTGGCAACAGTCCCACTAGCCAGCTAAGGCTTCTGTTCCAGCAGAGAGAGACAGTTTTAATCACCTAGCAAATTTTCAGCATTGGAAACAGACAGGACCTCAGCTTAATCTTGTTAGCACGATGAGGCCGTTTTCAGATATCATTGCTAATCAAATCATCCCAAAGGCTTTGAGCTTGTTTTTTTTTTTTTTTTTTTGTAGAAGATATTATGGTAGTGGTGATGCTGGATGGAGTAGATTTGACGAGAGGGGGAGGTGTTGAAAGCGTGTGTTCGTGCGTCTGTATGTGTTTGCTTGGATGCATGTATGTATGCATTCACAGGGTGGGCGGTTATTTTACGGTTTGTAACACATTGCAAGCTATAGAACTGTGAACCTTACAACAGACATCTGATGTTCCTCATCACTAAATGTGAACATAAATGCGAATATGTTGTATAGAAAGTGTACATGCACATACTCATCATTGTTATCAACAACGCTCTCCTCCAAACTCCTTCTTTGGTCATGAGCTCTTACTTCAATTTGAAAGGCTCCCCTCCTTTTCCCAGTAGAAAACCAGAATTTTTTTTTTTAATAGCCCAGAGCCGCTCGCCAGCACCCAGAGAGACTCCCCAACCCAGAGCCCAAGAGAGCCTGCACAACACAGAGAAAAGGAGAACAAAGCCAACCTGCAAAGTCTTAAAAAGTTAAAACATGTACTTTGATAGCCTCGGCCTACCTATTGCGGCAACGCTGATCCGACCCCAGGGAGACTGGCAGCACCGCAGAGAAAGAGGAAATACAGAAGAGAGGGAGAGCAAGAAGTGGGCCACGGCAACCCCAAACTCCTCTCTTCTTCTATTTTCCATATCTACAAGCGCTCTCTCTTAGGCAGGAGTTTGATATATGCCAAGCTGATGGTTTTGTTGCTGTTTTACAGTACAGCAAGTGTATTGGAATTAAACTATCCTCTGCATTAGCATATCTATCTCTGAACACTGCAGCAAGTGAGCAATGCAATACTGTACAATGAACAAAACACAACACTTAAATGCAGTGATCGCACCATGGGATTTGCGTTTGCTGTCACAGTCTGAATTTTCCTTCTGTAAATCTCCCACAGCACATTGATTTTATGAAGTGACATAAGCATATGCCTTGTGTGGTGAGGCCTTCTTGAAAATGTGTAAGCACGCCACCATAGAAAATCCAAGGGTACTGGACTCAGCTCATTCACATAAAGATATACCTCCTGACTATCATTATACTTAGAGGGTTCTTAACAATCAAAAAGAAATTGTTCCACACATAAATAATGCTCTTGATGGGAATTTGCCACAGTGCATTGATGTTAAGACTGTGCCCTGGGTTTCAATGTTTCCTGAAGCCCTTCAATTGTCCATGTTTGTGATTTGAATGTCTGTTCTTCGCAAAGATGGATAACAAACCAATAATGAAAACGGAAAACATATTTTCACTCTTGTGTTTTACATACAACATGTTCAACATTGTGTTAAATTCAACCTGTTTGATTAAACTATCGTCTAAACCTGTATTTGGAGGTTCTCAGTCATCCAGGTCATGGTGAATTCTTGTCGAAACCTTCTTGTCATGGCAACCAGACTTGAATTTCTTCACTTGAAGACGTTTCAGCCCTCATCCGAGAGGATTCTTCAGTTCTGAGCTGTTTTAATTTTTGTCTTGAAATGTGAAAAGTGTCTCCGTGACTTAAGTGAATAAGATTATAGATACTGTAACTTACTTTTCACCAAAACCGAAAGATATCCTCATAAATCTTTTTTTCAACCATATTCATGATTTTCCATTTACCTTTATGCGGTTATTTTTGAGACCGGGTCACAACAATGATGATGCTGTGATTATCAGTCCCGCTGCAAAAGAAAGTGAGGTCGTTGCTTGATTCCTATGGCTGACAGTGGCCTTCCCGCCTGGCCTGCATGGATTCTCCCCCCGGTTTCCAACCACAATTGAAAACAGTCAGTAGGTTAATTTAAGAATCTAAATTGTCTGTAGGTGTGAAGTAGAGAGTGAATGGTCTATCTTTACATGTGGCACTGTAATTTACTGTTGATCCATTGAGTTAAAAACCCGCCTCTTTCCTGCCTGATGGCATTGGCTCTGGCACACCTGAGACTCTGTGTGCAAGATAAGTAGCACACAATTTACAGTAATTTTACTGATAACTCTTCTCTCCTTGATCAGAAATAGGATTTAATATCGGTTGCATGCTTTTATCAATGTTTGCTCAGTGGATGTATTTCTACCAGTCAAGGATTAGGATTTGCTGCATTGCAAAATTCCCAGGGACACACTGAAGAAAAAAACATTGTCTGCAAAAATTTTACATTACCGGAAAGCATTGTCTTCTGGATGTATTGTCCTGAGTCATGTAGTTTAACTAATGCTGCCAGTTATTTTCTTTAAAAAGATACATCATCTCAGAACTTTAATGGCAGATTGCAAATCAATAGAATCGTTGAATCCTTATTTTAATAACTTTTTTTTTCTTTCAATTTGCCTAATTAAAAAAAGTAAAAACTTTATTATTCCTGGCTGAGAAAGTAGAGATGTATTGCCCAACATGCGTCAGTTTATTACCCTCTCAGCTTGTTGTTGGGCCCCAATACTTGACTTTACCTGTCAGGCAAATGTTGTTTGATGACTGTCAGTGGTGACAACAAGCTTGGAGCATTCCTCCTTGAGCCTTCAACAGCTCGCAGTGGATATCAAGGGTGTATATGGATACAATAACTTGCACACATACACGCACGCGCACTCACACACCACATGCACGCTCGCGCGCACACACGCACGCTCACACACATCGCACACACACACACACACACACACACACACAAACAAACACACACACCCACACACACACAAACAAACACACCTTTGCAGAAGTTTAAGCTCCATCACCTGGTAACCCGACACACAGGTCTCTCATGTTCTCGAGATGATGCTCGTTATTGATTGTCCATCCATCCTTTGTCTACCTTCTCCT
>CAAKHD010014313.1:337122-366439 GCA_901007705.1 Fistularia tabacaria
GCAAGAGACAGAGACCCCACACTCACACTCACCTCTGTGTGTACACACACACACACACGCACACACACGCACACACACACACACACACACACACACACACACACACACACACACACACACACACACACACACACGCATACACACACGCACACATACACACACGCACATACACATACAGAACACAAACTTTGACATTACACTATCACCTGCCCTCATGATTGCAAAGCTAACACAGCACTTAACACTTTGATGGGCCCTCTGCCTTCTGCTGCGCTTTGTATGAAAATGCTAATCATGGACAACAATCATTTTCTCCAGAGAAAACTAAGAGGGCTTATTGCTGTTGGTACCTCTGACCTCTGAAGCACCCATGAATATAAAAACTTTTTTTTCACAGACCTGCTCACAGTAACCAGATCATACATGTTGGGATGACACAACACAGTATCAGGCTTCTCTCTATCACCTGATCCATATCAATGGAGATGTTTTCTGGAAATCCCCATCATGGATCCCTTGTACTGTCATGGATACCTTTAGCCACATCTTTGCAATTTCAGTCACTGTCACAGCTCTCCTGTCACACATACTTCCTAGTGAGGTAGTGCGAAGGAGCTGTGTTGCAATAGCTTATTGTCCTGTTTTCGAAAAAGAAAAAATAGGGGGATAGCTGCTAGCTCAATGAACATAATATGATATAGCATACATACTTACATTGAATGGGAAAGGTATAAGACATGATGTCAAAGCCAAACTAAGTTGTAAGAGAAATGAAAGCAAAAATGATTGATTAAATGTCGTGAAATTATCTTATACGATAAAAGATAATACAGGTCTTGGCCCTTTGACAACCGCAATATAGTGCATTGGAGTTGTTGAAACCTCTCCAATTCTGGGTATATAGAATATTAAATTTCAATATAAATCAATACAGTTTGATGCACATCTTATATAGTGGATCTGAATTTCACATTTCCATGAGACAATCTTTTTCAAATTGGAAATGGAAGATGTTTATATTAGAATAAGAATAACATATAGGTTTCACCCCAATAGTTCTTACAGCATAAATCTGAGATACAGTACTAGAATAAAAGAATGGATGTTATGGTTAGTTAAGTTTTTGACATTTTGCACTATTTAAAATCATGTCGTATACACCTGGTAGACAACAGAATTTTTCTCTCGATTGTTGAAGTGTACTCAATGTATCAACCCAATCAGCTTGGAAACAGGATGTTTATTCAACAGTGTTCCGAGGGGAGATTTTCCTCCTCTGATAGACACTGTCAATGAAGCGCGCCTGTATAATGAAGTGCAGTTTAGTAACTGCCACTCATAGCTTCAAGTGGGAAGCACAATATCCCACGGGTTGCTTTCACTCTTAAACCACAATAATGGCACTTTCATTTAACCCCGTAATATATGTTAATCCATTGATGTCAATGGGTCGCTTAAAACTCATTCACTTGCTTGAAGGGGATGACGGGGGCCGAGAGGCCAGTGAAGAGAGAGCTGAACAGAAAGACAAAGGCCAGCTTGAAAGACAGCCCTTATATTTGATTTAATAAGCCAGCCTACCTTAAAACAAAAGTTCATTGTCAGTTTTGCCTGTGTGTGTGCATTTATGTGAATGTGTGTGTGATGTGTGTATGTGTGTGTGGTATGTGTGTGTGTGGGGGGGGCATGTGTGTGTGTGCGCGTGCACATGTGTGTGCTGAAGTCTCATATACAGACTGTGAATCTATGCACTTAATCCACCTACTTGCTGGTCTATCTTCTGTTTGTTTCACTGACCCTGCCTGGGTTGCCAGTTTGGGAGACTCCATGCCTCAAATGGCCAGCAGAAGGGCTTAAAGAAAGGGTGGGGAGACTGAATATGATGAATATTTAGGGCTTGTTGAAATGAAAATCCCAACAGCCTCTCAAGGGCAGGGCTTAAAAGTTATTGCCGAAGGGATCTCCATCTGTTTGTACCTTTGGCGTATTTATCTATCTATCTATCTATCTATCTATCTATCTATCTATCTATCTATCTATCTATCTATCTATCTATCTATCTATCTATCTATCTATCTATCTATCTATCTATCTATCTATCTATCTATCTATCTATCTATCTATTTTTTGTATATCATTATATTGCAATCTTATTATTATTATTATTATTATTATTATTATTATTATTATTATTATTATTATTATTATTATTATTATTATTATTATTATTATTATTATTATTATTATTATTGTTTTAATAGCAGTACCAGAACTCATGTCTATGTTATTGCTGATGCCCTGGATCTCTATTTGGCCTTTAGAGCAAACCTGTAGACAAAATGTTCTGAAAATATGAATGAAATAGGCTGAAGCATGATTGATTTTTTTTGTATTTCCCCACTGTGTAAGAAACATTGGTTGTGCTGCTCTTGTAACAGAAATTAACAACATTACCTGGCAAAATTACCATGTTAGTGAGGGAAGTTTGATTTGATATCCGTTAGGTTTTAAATGAAACATCCTATCTCAGTATTTCAATCATTGTTGGTTAGTCCAGAGAGCAAAACTGGGGCCTATTCATAGCTTTTTTTTCCCAGTTTTCACACATTTTCCCACACTTTTTTTTTCTTGCTTCCCAGTGCATGTGTCACTGCTAGATATTGCAGCAAATACAATTACTGCATATATTTAATTTGTGGCATGATTGGTTGATGCACAAGTCCATGTGACAGTCAACTCTGTTTGAAAGCATTATCTATCTATCTATCTATCTATCTATCTATAGATAGATAGATAGATAGATAGATAGATAGATTCTGACACAAAGAGGAGGAGGACAAAGGCAATAAAAGTGGCTTGAATGTCTTAAATGTCTTATATACAAAAAATGTCTCATGATTTCTCCACATCTGCAGAATGAACTTAACAGTGTAAAGGTGTTTGCTCGAGCAACATGGCTGCTTTGGACTGATATATTTGTTTTTGGTTTCTTTCTCTTTTTTGCCTCTTACGAAACCAAGGCACCATTTGGGAGTAGACTGAGTATATACACAGGCCTTCGGATTGAGTTGTAAAGGAAACATTGTGCTTTGAAAGGGAAATGGAGGGATGGATTGTTATGGAGGGACAAACTGTACAGCTTAGTGCTTGTTTGTCTGCCAACTAAACAGGTTCTACAGCATCAATCCAGCTGCCCTGGAGTTTTCTTGGCACCAAGTTATCAATGTATCATATCAAAACAAAAATAAGCCACATCCTTAGAGGTTCTTTGCTGCTCTTTGATTGCAAATTTCATCGTTTGCTTTCTGAGATCTCATCACATGTGTCGGAGACCACAGGCTGTCAGAATATAAAATTGGTTTGAAAGGGGTCAGTCATGCATTATCATATTATAGAGAAGTAATTTTTTGGTTTAAAATTGTGAAATGAAGGCATTGAAAGAAGACAATGACATGTGGCAAAATGTTGTTACATTTCCAATTTAAAAACATTTCATATATATGTATTCATATATATAGTTTTTGAACAAGAGACACAGCGGTTTATTGGAAATTTTAAGAAAAATGCTGTGCTAAGTCGACATATTTTGATAACCTTGGATCATGCTGGTATTACCACTACAGGGCAGAGACTAACTCCTGATGCTGCAGTGCCAGTTTGTCGTTTCAGTCCCATCTCATTGGTTTTTAAGCGTGCCAGGAGGCATGTGGCAAATCTGAGGGACCTTGCGTTTGTCTGCTACCTCTCTGCCAGACATGGGCCATCTCAGGTCACCGCCACTCCACAACCAATATATATCATCACCACCACATTCTCCCACATCCCTGACAGTGTGTTAGACACCCCCCATCCTTCCTCCACCCCCCTTCTTCTTCTTCTTTCCCTTCATCTTTAAATCTCATACTATCTCCTTTCAACATTCTCTTTCTTTTTCTTTCATCCTCCTCCTCATCCTGCTTTATTTTTCAGAGACATTCTCTCAAATTTACAATTTCAGTCTCCTGCTAAAACGTCCTCTTCCTTTTTTTCCTTTTTAGAGTGTATCTCATCCCTCTTCCTGTTCTCATTACTCTTCCCCTTTCCTCATGCTCTTGCTATCCTCTCTTTCACTCTCCTCATTAAAAGCCCCTCCCCATTCTACAGCACTCTCCTCACATCAGAAAGTGTTGGATTTTGACATCTGCCTGCAGGAGCAGTGACCCATGAAGTAATTAGAGGAGGATGCCCCCCCGCTCCTCCATCTCTTCTACTCTGTCCTGCTCTTAGCCTGAGATCATATAAAATGCTGGTTATGTTTACTCCCTGATCCATCAAATTTCTGTAACGAGGGCCGAACGAGGCCTCATCTCCTTACAGCACCGTGCTTAAGCCAAGACGCAGGGCGAGAGAGGTGCCTCAGGCTCCCACTGGGTACTGTCGAGCTTCAACCACACCGCTTAGCCGCAAAGATGAGACAGGAACCTAACCGGATTAACTCACCCAGCGCAGGTGGAGGATCCCTTCTTCAAACATACAAACATGCCTACATGTTTGCACACAGAGTGAGATGCAACTTTATACCATTTAATGTATCATCAAAAAAAGTGGTAGGATGAAACATCGATAGGATTTTGGGCACACATTTGTTTGTAGGGGTGTCATGTGTGTGCTGCAGAGGAAATAAATAAATAAACAATTGGATAAATAAATACTTTTTTGTTAAATGCATGCAGTATTAAATGAGAGAACGCAGTTTCAAAAGGGTCCAAAGCATGTAGTCACTATGATGATAACTCTGAAGTACTGTGGTAGAGCATGGAATCAGCCTCCCTCTACCCCCACCCACAACAGATAATATTTGCCCCTGGATTACAAATGTAATATGAAGTGTAAGGGTTGATGTATAATGCAACAAAGTGAAGTCTGAAGGCCATTCCTAGACATGACAAGCTTGAATGTCAAATGTTTTGCTGGGCATCATTAGAGCTTTTTCCACATTCAAATTTACAGATGTTTCCTTCATAAGGCTTCAGGGATTTTGATTCTTTGTGTCAGTGTTCATGGTAAACAAGTTTCAGCCAGATCTGCCTTTCATACTTGAATAGGTTCTAATATGAAAGAAAGTTCCGATTTTTGTTTTTCTTCATGGAGTTTTAAATTGGAAATAATAATATTCTAAAACACAGCGTTGCAAAATATTTCTCCCTATGAACATATCAATATTATCATTAAAACATTAGCTCAAATTTTCACAAAGACTGGTGCAATTTAAGTAGGCATTTACACACTTGTTTTGTTTGTTCATTTGTTTATTATTTTTAATAAACCTGCTGCTTGAATGCTTTACAGCTAGATAGATATCTAAGGGCAGAATATCTGTAATGGGAAAATAAAACACCGACCAAACAATTCATAATGATAGGCTGTGAACTTTGTCAAGATGAAAACCCTAAATGAAAAGTGTAGTTATTTTTGTGTATCATCACATTATCATAGTCAGGAGTTTGTCAGTCACTCTGAACCTTTAAGATATGTCATCAGGGGTCTCAGTCCTTGATCTGCACAGATGGAAAATACCCTGATGGATGACTGCAAGAGGCAACGAGGAACCTTACAAGAGACAGGGGGAACCCCCCTGCAGCAGACCCACCTTTTTGGACACTCCTAGACAAACATTTCCAATGTTCTATATTCAATGCACCCACCTTAGAAACAGTTTCAGGGAGAATGTCACCAGTGCTTATTTTGTTGGCAATCTGGGAACTTGTGGTGGCAGCCTAGGAGCCTGGTAGTAGACACCAGTAGTGAGGGGCGGAGAAGCAGAAGGAGACCATTCAGGCACGGTTTGCCCAGCTGATTGTAAAACGTTTCAAGTGGTGGAAAAGGAACAACAAAAAAAACTCCTTGGTTTGAGTAACACCCCCTCTTCCAAGGAGGTAGAGCTAGAAAAAAGTAGCCCTACAGTCATATCTGTTGTGGAATTTACAGAGGTGGCCAAGAGGTTCCTTGATGACAAGGTACCGGGGATGCTGAATGTCCTCAATATGGTGGAGTGTTCTTAGCTGAAACACCTCTTCGACGTGTAAAGGAGGTTGGGGCTGTTCCCAACCTGGCCAAGCAATGGTAGGCTCTGCCAGTGATTGCCATTTCAAAAAAAGGGAACCATAGAGTGTTTACTATCTGCAGGGGGAGCACACTGTGCAACCTCCCTTGGAAAGTTGACAGAAATATACTGGAAAGTGGACTCTAGCTGACTGTCAAACCTTTGATTCAGGAAGAATAATGGAGATCCTTTCAAAGTTTTGCAGCAGGGAACTATAACTTCACTCTTACTTTAATCAGACGTGGTTCATGGGAATATGCTCAATCTGTCTACATGGGCTTTTGTGTATTTGGACAGGCCATGTTCCACTAGGGGTATGGGTCCTGCAATAATTGCTATGAACAATCCTATCTCTTAACACATGTTGTAGGAGCTCGGTCTGCGTTCTCTGCACAACATATGTCCACTGGATGTTGTGCTCCATCATGGTTGCATTTTGTTAGATGGTTTAGTTTGTGTTCGCCTCATTACAACATGACTTGCAGCAAGAACTATGGCCAAGTATGGAACTAAAGTGTGAAGTTGTTGGGATGAGAGTCAGCAACTTTAAGTCAGAGGCCATGGTTTTGTCTTGGAAAACGTTGAAATTGGCATGCTGTCTCAAGTGACAAATTCTTAGTATTTTATAGTGTAGTTCACAAGAATGTAGCAATAATTTGAAAGCGTTATCAATGCGATCTATGCAGCGATTTAGGTGTTATGTCAGTCTGATATAGTGAAATTGAGCCAAAAAGCTCTCCATTCACATATCATGTCATATGTCACATATTATGTTCCAAATCTCACCTATGTAATGAACCTTGTATAACAATTGAAATAATGATGTCTTGAATTCAGGAAGGCTGAATCTATTTCCCAATGCAGGGTGGCTGGAGCTAGCCTGACTGATAGAGGGAGGGGCAGAAATTTAGGGAGACCTTGGAATAGAGCTGCTGTTTCTCTGCGGTGAAAGGAGTTTGATGTGGCTCAGACTTCTGTTAAGGACACCTCCTGGGGACACTGCTTGAGGTATTCACCTTGCAGTTGGCCCTGTGGTTGACCTAGAACATACTGGAAGGATAATATAGGTGTATTCCATCTGGCCCGGAAGCTTTTGGGGATTCCCAAGAAAGAGCTTGAGTGTATCACCAGGAAGAGGAATGCCTGGGTTAAAATGATGAGTCTCGGATGAACATTCAACCATTGGTGTTATCAAGCCTTTCAAATCAAAAGACACAATTTCAAAAATGAATAAATAAATGAATGAGAGAATAGAATATACACAGGCACAGACCCAACATTACAAATACAGTCACATTCCTGTTCTATTAATATGGACCCTTGATTGGGATGACATGCATTTTGAACAAAAGTACACCAAACCTTCAGTTCTTCAAACGAAATGGTTCCCACCACCCATTCCAGTTTCTCAGCATTTCCTCATTTATTTATTTATCTATTTATTTATTTAGATAGTTTGCAAGACTAACCTTAAATACACATGATACTGGAAAAAGCTTGTGCCCGCAGACTTTTGAACATGCTCGATGAAAATAATTACAAATCTTGTTGAATTAGAAATGATGACAGCTGCAGGCCACAGCCCAAAAGATCCTGAAGTTTTGAAAACACTGCAGTTTAATGCATCAGGACCTTTGGGGGGTTGATAAGTAATGCAAAATTTTGATCCAGGTTTCTTTGGTGAAAGTAAAAAAAAAAAAGAATTTAGCAATGCAAACAAAGATAAAAAGGAACATTCATAGTTCTTCTGTGAAGTCATTGTCTTCAGATATCCTATTAAGTCTAATATCTTGGTAGCCCGAAAAAGACAAAGCGAAAAAACAAAGTGAGTCCCGCTCCACAGGAAGGTTCATAGAGAATATGAAAAAACAAAATTGCATAGCTCTCTTTAAGTATTTGATATCCACCAAAACCAAAATTACATACAAGTTTATCGATGGATGGTAAGGCATAAGTTTGCTCATTCTTTTTTTTAAGTTAACATCATAACAACATATTCAGAAAATAAATACACTAAGCTGAAAGGACAGTATTTTCAGGAGAGGGGGGAGCTCTGGAAGGCCAATGTTGAATTTTGAACCTACATAAGCAAACATAATTACAAGGCAAACAAAAAAAAGGGGAGAGGACACTAAACAGGACAAAGAGTACTTCTGACAGCCTCACGCACATTAAACACATCATTGTGCAGAAGACATAAAACAGTTGTTGGGAGCCATCATATTGTTTCGAAATGCGTGTCACAATCAGTGGGTTGTAGGTGGTCATTATTATTCTGCTATGATCCAGACACATATACTGTTCCTGCCAGCATTGTGTCTCAGCCTGTCCGTTTCACTGTCGTCCCCCTGAAAGCTTCAAGCCAAAGACACAAGCCAGCGCAAAACCACTCTGACCCAATTGGATCATCAATTACTACTGATTAGGCCTACAGTAGCATCTGTCCCAGGAAGCATTTAACCAATACATTCTCCACAGTGACATCGGCAAGAGAATGAACTGTCATATGTCAATGTGGTTTAATGGGGTTACTGGATTTTTGACACGTTCAGAAGCTCATGACTCGGCTAATGGAATGGCAGAGATGATCAAACAGGCAACTTGCTGAAAACCGGCATATCTCTTTTACATTTATGCTAAAAATATTTGGAAAATGTAATCAATTTAGACTCATGTTGTTTAAGCTTAAAAGCCTCAGATGTTTCACCATTTCTTTTCATTGTTCTGAATTTTGCTTTGGAATAAATCTTTCTGTTGAATAAGTGACGCGACAGCAGAGAAGGCTTTGTGAAATCAGTTTTGTTACACTTAGATCAGGATGAAAAAAGAAAAAAAACTTGTCATAAGCAGAAAAGTGTCTTTTTTCATCTAATTTCATTAAAAGAAAACCCGTCCTTGCTGACGGTTGTCATTGTATTTACCAAGTAAACAAGGGAGCTGAGCTTATACCCATGAGAAAAGGTATCATTCAAGTCAACAGGGATGGTAAAACAATCTGTTGATGTAATTGCACGCACCTGCGTGTAGCTGCCAATATTTCACTACTTGCACCAGTGAATCTGTGTGTGTGCGTGTGTGTTTGTGTTTGTGCGTGCGCACACATACACACTCCAGAGCATGTGCACCATGAATGTGTTTGTATGTTGGTAAAACAATCTGTCAATGTTTATACAGCCATGTCTCACACTGGGGATCAGTCTCAGGGGATCTGGCGATGAGAACTCCTGATTACCCCTCAATGCACAATTCCTATATTTAACCCTGGCAAACATGACTTATATATAGTAGGGATGACTTGCTTTGCAGAGAAAACTGTCTTGCAGCAGGTGTGTAGGCTCACACAGACAACAAAAAGTTTCAAGGTGACACGAGTCACAGTGGTGCAGCAATGAATTCCTTTGGCATTTGTCTGTCATTGAGATGAGCTGTTGCTCTGGCAAAGAACGTTCGGCATGAAAACAAAGGTTTAAGGACTTTGTTCTGGTTGCTAAGACTAATATTATTGAGTCTTTTGAGTGATTAAGTCCCAACGCATTGATGCAAGAACCCTGGTATATGTAAGACAGTCCTGATATATGTAACGTTTAGACTTCCTGGTGAGTTGGTCAACGTAAACACATTGACAACTTAAACATAGTAGTAACAGTTCAGAATTAATGAAGATACACATAATGACTCATCTATGATCCTGTAAAAGCATTGACAAAAGTCCGAGAAGATTTGCTATTATGTCAGCTAAAAAAAGGAGAGTCTATCTGCAGATAGTGAGAGGTTTTGATTTTTACTGGTAAGAAAGCCCAATATATCAAACTAGATTTGAATACCTGAGTTGTTAATTTTCTATATTGCAGCACTTTATGGCAGCATATAATTTGAAAATAATCATATTCATTGTTTTTTTTTCTTTTTTCTTTTGCTCCCAAGACTAAAGATGCCGTTTATTTTTTATGTTTGAGTAAGATACAATCTTGTATGAATAGCACAAAATCAAATATCTCAGTTAATATCATTTAAAAATGACAAAACAACTCCTTGTTCAATTGTTATATGTTTTTATGTTTCTTTCAAATATCGGGGCTGGATATCTGGTCCATCTGCAGTTTTACATCACAGAATTGAAGCCAAGGCTATCAGGTCCCTGATGGGGGTACATGAGTCTTTGAGTGCAAGGTTGGGAAAAAAGATGGCAGATCCCCCATTGACATGAACAGTGGTTAAAAAAATAAATAAATAAAACCTCTTAAGACAAAAAGCCATGATAAGGATCAACCACTAAAATTTCACTTGTGGCCTGAGAAGGAGTTTGATGGGAATATTAATGGTTCGGGGATACTCCTGATAATATAAGCTCATTGTGCTGCTGGAGAGAGAAGAAAAAATCTGTGCTGGTTTTCTCCTCTGTGTGTTAATGGTTGGGGCAGGGTGACATAACATAACTCTTGATTTATATGGCTATTTGAAAAGCCATCGCTTGCGGGGCTGTACCCATAGAGCAGGCAGACAGGATCGCTGACAGCTCACTGACTACAGCCTGGTGAGACAGAAACGCCCGGTGTGTCCTGCTCCCTCTCCTTATCCACTATCTTTTGTTCTGTCTCATTTGTGTCTTTCATCTTGTCTGTGCAGAATCCACCATTTTTACTTCATCCTCAGTGATGGCAAAGGGTCAGAGTACCAAAGAAATTGATTCATCTTATTTTTTTGTAGCTAATAGTCCTCAGCCTCTATTAAATCAGACAAAAACATTGCCAAACCCATTTTTCCTTTTCAACCGATTGCTTATATTATTATATTATTATATGCTATAACTGGCCCCAATCTGAGGATTTTAAAAATTGAAAAATTGGTTGGAGTAGCGGTTGAAGAAAGCTGTTGTGTGCAGTTATGAGGGAATTATATTTGGACACATGGTGTCCAAGGTGTGCAAGTGAATGTTAAAATCCTCGAAACGCCACCCAGTAGCAGAATATATGAATTTAAAAGTAGGCCAAAAACCCTTGGACATTAGATGTCTAGTACTTTACCATATGGTCAACTGTCAGCATTAATTCTTTCATTGTGCAATCTGTTTTTTTTTTTTTTTCTTGTGAACATAGATGCAGGATTTGCTCTAAAATGTTCCTTGGCAAACTGGATGAGAGACTTTCACAGAACACTGAGAAACTTAATACAGTGAACATGAAAAGGGAGTTGGACATATTCATTCATTTTAGTCATGGCAAGTGCTTACCGCTGTCAATGTCACTGGATTGCATTGAAAAGCTCTCAGATAGTTTGCAGGCCGCAACCATTTAATTGTCAGGTATCATGAGACCATGATGGCAAAGAAGAAAATAAGTAGGAAAGTAGTGAGCAAGTAGTGAGTAACAAATTATAGCAGCAGCATATAGCGTTAGGGGTAGAAAGTAGTTGTATAGCAGTAATAGTAGTAGCAATAGTAATGATAGGAATAGTAGTATATGTATGTGTGTGTGTCATATTTCCACAGAGAGCCATGGTAAACATTCGTACAGGACAAGGGTCACATGAGAAGGTGCACTTTGAGAAGCCAAATCTTGGAGGCAGCTAAGACAAAAGCCCAGGTGGGGTCACCTACTGTTACAGACATAAGTGGACATATTTGATACCTGTTTGTAAGTATGTTCGCATTACCCATGACATTTTTGAAAACCAACGATTGTAATGTGATCACTAGCAAATAGAAAAGAACACAATATGAGGCACAAGCAAGTTTGACTGGGTGGGAACTGAAGGCGCATCAGCACACAGTGGGGGAATTCCTGAATGAAAACAAATCCCTGCACTGTCAAATGGACTTTGTTGTACATGTATTTAGGTATGCTCGGAGAATGTTTGCCACTGTGCTTTTTCATATTAGATGGGAAAGCTGAAAGCCTTTCAAAAAGAGCAAGGAAATACTGTGAGAGCAGAGAAAATCAGAAGGGAGTGGCACCGGATTAGGTGAGACATCAGAAAGAAAACCATGTTAAAATGATACAGTTTCACCACAACTTTTGAATCTCTTCCACAACCTCATTAGGTCTGCCTGGGAAGTTGTCAGGCAGTAAACAGCTTCACTGCCTCAAATGTAATTTCTCTGGAAGCTTGAAAATAACCTTGAGAGGAATTCACAGATTCTGCCAAGATTTTGCTGAGCTTTGACCCAAATTGAATCTGGTCAATCAGGTATTTAAATTCTTCTCATCCAAGATTATAAAGATTGTAGTCTGATACATGCAGACTTCCATCCTGAAGATTCCTCTTACGAGGAGCTTGAGTCCACTACTTATCTCTACCAACCTGTTGTCTTTTTTTTTTCTTTAATGAATAAATAACACAAAAATCATATGACAATAATAATAATAATAATAATAATAATAATAATAATAATAATAATAATAATAATAATAATAATAATAATAATAATAATAATAATAATAATTACAAAAAACAATGAAAAAAAATGAAAAAAAGTTGTTCAGGAACATGATACAAAAAAAACGAAATATGTTGGTATGAAATCAAGGATGAGGGATGGGATTGCACCTCATCAGTTATCATTGACATGTAATGATTATGTCAATATGGTGTTTGTACGGTTAGTGTTTCACAGCATTTTGCCATCAATTGATGAAGGGAATCAGGAAACCCCCTTTAAGCACACATCTGCATTTGCAGGGGTGATTGTATCAAGACCTGATGAGCCTCAGCATTGAAAAAAATAGGCAATTGCTTTAGACCGTTGGAATAGAGCCCCTACAGTTGTTGGGCAAATATTAAATCTCGTCAATACTCAAATAGAAAAGCAATTTTTTGAATTGACTTTAAATCAATCCATAAAACATTATATAATTAGTGTCTGCTGTGCAAAATCGCTCATTTGTCATGTAACAATGTTAAAAAAGCATGTAAAATGATGAGTACAACAACCACAGTTTTATGTATACATATATTTTAACCTTTATAATTACCACTAATGCAGTGATCTCTTGCTGTCTTTCAGTTCAAGCAGCAACTCAAGCACGTTTCTCATCCAAGACTTGGTTGAAGTTAGTTGTGGGAACCGAGTGTTTTGCCTGATTTCTGATTCACGCTGTCTGTCGTTTCTGTGGTAGGGCTACATGCTCTAACCTGAGCATCAGTCACCATCAGTCCAGGCTCTTATTTTACTGTCTGGGGAATTAACCACCCTTTCCAATGCTAGTAATAATGTAAATCGGTGAACATTTAAACCAAAGTCATCCTCATCATGACGTATCCTATGTCACAAGAGTTCTTACAGTTTTGAGGGATATGTATTAATATGAGAATTTTGGTCGGATGTATTCAGGCCATGCTGAGCCATGAGTTATTTAAACTGGAAGCCTAAACAGGATTAAGGCAAAGCCAGACTGTTGTTTTTTTTTTTTGTTAACTTGTTTCAAAAGTGTGTTGATCAAATGAAAACTTCTCACAGTGGAAAACAGAAGAAATGTATACATTGGTGTTTTTTGAAAAAAGAAAGTAAATCTGGACAAGTTTGTTGTACAGATTTATGATAGCCTCTGCCATGAATCATCAACGTCTTGGAGGTAGTTTTTCCATCTGACTAGCTGGCACATCATTAATGTCTAATTTCCAGTGATAACTCCATCACATCTTGACTTGTACAGATTTAAAAAAATCTTGACATGGCTAAGACAGTCGGTCTGTTTGACAACAAATTGGATCAATAACAACATAGTGACAACAGTCTGACATTTCAGCTTCCCACGACAACTCATATCCAAACATCTCCCCTTTGCTTTCCCTTTAAATGCACAGCCCTGTTATCACCCTTGCATCCTCTTTCCTCCTTCCCACTCCCAGCATTTTTTTCTTATTTTTTTCAAAGCATGAGAACGGGGCTGGGGCGATTAAGGAATCCTAACCCTGGCTAATCACCCCGGACTGGAGCACTTCCGCTGCACTGATTACCAAGGAAACCATTAAGGAGAAGAAAGTGGCTGGATCTTTCATCCTGGTCGGACGGGCTCAGGGGAGGTCAGAGTGGGGTGTGTTTGATAGGCCATTTACCCTTCCTGTTCTTATTATTCCAACATTTCCTCTATCTGGACTCAACACGACTACAACAAACGGACCCAAGACCCATCTTGCCCTCCCTCCCAAAGGGCCATAATCATTGCCATACTGGTGTCCCAGACTCACTGGTACATTTGCATGACACTGTGGGCACATGCAGTGTTGACTCGAAAGCGCACATAGCTTCACACCTCATGTACACATTGTACTGCACCTTCAGGTTCAGTTACACAACACTGGCTCTAAAAGCATAAGGGCACTGATACCGATTCTTCTGTCATTTTCCAGCCCTTTCCAAAACAAAAACATGCTTACTTGTGAGCACCAGTGCCTCATGGGTGCTGTCACAGATGGTGCTAATGACGTGTGCTCCAGCAGAGCCAGTGCCCTTGTTCGCGCTAGACTGGTGACATATGCTTAGTCGCAGAGCTATCAGTGGAGAAAGGCAGCCCCCAGTGTCCAAGAGACAATCCCGTCACCCCTGTGCCATGCTGACACAATGACAAAGACAGACCCTAAACAAATATAGAGCCCCTTTCTGGTTCTCTCTCTTTATTGTATATCAATCTGTTTCTCTCTCAGTCCCTCCCTCCCATTGTCTTCTCCCTCCCATGAGTTGTTCATCCGTCCTCTGCCTTTTCCACTAATGTCCCCACTGAGCTTCACTTGATAGATTACCCTTTGCTTCAGCGATTAGGGTCCCCATGGGGGCCCCTTTACACCTCCGTAGGAATCCGAGTCTGGTGGAGTGACAGAGCAAATTCAGGCCGCTGCCTGCCTCTGAGATGCAAGCTTGTGCATCGCAGATATTGAGGGGTTTGAGCAGAAGGGTGACAGGACATATTAACCAAGCCGAGTTTCAGAAATTCAGAAATGAGTGCAGTACTGTGATCCTCACTCTAGCTTGTGTGCCCTGTCTATTACGGAGGCAATGTGGCAATAATGTGTGTGTGTGTATCTATACACATACACACAAACATTCATATACACACACACACACACACACACACACACACACACACACACACACATAAATGTATATATATGTGTGTGTTTGTGTGTGTGTTTGTGTGTGTGTGTATATATATATATATATATATATATATATATATATATATATATATATATACACACACACACTTACCCAAGTGTCACTTACCCGAAATTAGTGCTGTTAAGTTAAAAAAAATGATTTTAGGGGGAAAAAGAACAACATATATTTTTAGTTTTGGAATTCCAAAATCTTCTTTCATCATTGACCAATTAATTTCGAAACAGTATATGTTACAGTTTCAAAAGGATTATATTGATTCACTGACACCTCATTAAAAAGCATCGAATGGGGGAATTCCTTGAACATGAGGGCAATGAGAAGAGCAGTGGCTGCCATTATCCTTGTAACCTAACCTGCTCAGCATTACTGTAACTCCACACTGATGCACTACGGGAATGAATGAACCTCAAAAAAACTTTTTTTACAGTATAGTGATGCCACACCAGCCCTTTTGTACAACTGCATTCCATCAGAAAGTTGTAAAAATGGTAAAAGGTAACTGTGGACAAATTACCAAATTACACTGGAGCCCCTGGGGAATACAATCTGGAATCTGTCGAAAGTGCTTGAGTAAAAACACTGTGTCATGTTTCTTTAACAAAGAAGATGTAACAATAGCCACCTTTTGTTCAAGATGAAGCAGAAAGCCAGTTGTCTCACTGTGTCTCTTTAGAGGGGATATTTAGCTGATGAGCTCATGCCAAGATTTATTTCGAATGAAATTTATCTAACTCCATATTCATCAAAAACCATAAATATGAGATTATGCAAGTAGGGAGCAAAGAATTTTGGTGATTACAGAGTTTGAGAGGGGAAGAAGACTTCTATCTGCATCTCCTTTCAACATTATACAAGAAGTAATTGAGATTATTCAATCAATTATTATATGTGATAAATTACAGACCTGAGTAACAATTAATCTATTATGTATTGTATATTTACATACATATACGTTTCTGTGTGTGTGTGTGTGTGTGTGTGTGTGTGTGTGTGTGTGTGTGTGTGTGTGTGTGTGTGTCTGTGTGTGTGTGTGTGTGTGTGTGTGTGTGTGTGTGTGTGTGTGTGTGTGTGTGTGTGTGTGTGTGTGTATCTATATATAGGCGGCACGGTGGCACAGTGCTTCGAGCTTCAGTATCACTGCACAAATGATCCTGGTTCAATACCGACAGGGGACCTTTCTGTGTGGAGTTTGCATGTTGTCTGCGTGGGTATCCTCCCACAATCCAAAAACATGCAGCAGGTTAATTGGAAAAAATTGGGAAAATTACCCCAAATGGCGACCAGTCCAAGTATCTGTATCTCGCCTAATGACAGCTGGGATAGGCTCTAGCATCCCCTGCGACCCTAAATAAGTAAATGTTTCATCTCAGAATAAAAAAAATTTATATTCAAATTTCAATTGAAATCATAACAGTAAACAGTGGGTACTTTCTGCTTCCAGAGAGCTGAGGTAGTCCAATTATTATTGTTCAATTTATTTAAGGAAAAAAAGGGAGACACTACAGAAAAAAAACACACAATTTATTGAAAGGGAAACAAGGAGAACACAATTTATTCAAGCAAAGTTGAATGTCAGATCATAAATGCATTTCAGTCAAGATTCATTGCTTGTTTTACAACACATTATTATAATTATATGTCATAATCAACCCCTGTTTTACCAACAGACAGTGTTATAATGCAGACAAAGGGGTGAAAATTATTTTAGTCATTTCAAAACAGCCATGTGTCTTATGTAACCAGTGGAGCATTTACCAGTGTTAGATAAGCAAGAAACATGCTCAGAAACCTAATGTGATTTCAAAAACTTTTTGTTTGTTGAAATACATCAACACGAGACAAAAACTTTTTGTTTGTTTTAATACAATAACACTGGACATTTTCCATCATATGTTGCCAACACAAACAGATTATAAGTAATTCTGTAATCCATACGGTTATTTTAAAATGCATTTATTTTTTGGGAATTACCCTCTTTTAGCAATAAAACCTTCTAAGAACTTTTCACTGTATTTCTCTTGTGATTTATACAGCTCAAATTTGTTTTAAATTCACTGCTACACTCTTGTCCACCACCTTGACCCTTGAAATTAAAATAGAAATTAAAGTTTAGATGGAAGGACCCTGAGAACATTAAACTCTGATGAGGCCAATAGTGACAAAAATATCAGTTGCCCCAAACAAAAATACATTTTTTTTTTTCGCAGGCTATATATAAAGCCTATAGACAAAATACAACAAAATGAAACTAAACACCTTTTTCCTTTAAATGTTTCATAAGACCACAGCTGAAAGGTCATTGGAAAACAACACAAACAGCATGAGGTGACATATAACAATATTCAGTTTACTTTGTTGAATATAAAGTAGCTTAAATATTTCATGACTATTAGTAGAAAAGTGAATATTGACTGTTTGTTTTGAAGGTACAATAAATTGGTTTGCCTAAAGTAAGAATGGCTTCTATTTAAAAGGCATATGTCTACATCACTAAAAGTAGAGTTTAGTGGATTCACAAGAACATTCGGCAAAAGTGTCATGGACTGAAATTCATCGCAACATACTAAAGTTGTTTTGATATACCAGGCCGCACTTTTTAACAACCTCAATCTGCTAAAACTAAATGACGAAGTGAAATTCAAATTTTGCTAGAAGTATAAAAACAACCCTGGTGGTCATAAACAACCATCATTGTCTTACTTAATGATAATGGACAACATGTGAGGAACCCGTGGTCCCACAGTCAACACCAATAGGCTGAATGGAAAAAGAGAAAGACGAGGTAGAATATTTATGTTTCCTAAAGAGCTAACATCCGGATATAATCTGCTGTATCCTTAGATAATCTTTAATACCTTATTTACACTGGCTGACCTGTAATTTATGGCAGAGACGCTCAAACATGGTGACCTAAGGATGTTTGTCCTCTCTCTGCCTGCTGGAGTCAGTCAAATCTCCTTTGTCTCTTTTACAATTAATACCATTTAACTGCAGCAGACTGTACTCACAGAAACCAGTCATTGTTATTGGCTTTTTTCATCTTCTTCATTTTTCAAAATCAAAGATCCTGATATGTTTTTATCTACAGCCTTTTTGCTCGTCTGATTTTTGATCAAACACATGTCTATGTTAGGACCTAACACTGAACAGAGCTCTCTGTGAGTCTATACAGGCACCGACTATTTTTTTTATACAAAAACAATTCTAATCATTGAGAAGAATAATTAAATATATTAAAAACAAAGCATAAACCCATAAAATAACTAAATGAATAAATACATTTTAAAAAACAATAAAAGAGGCCACAAATCTCCAGTTTTAATCTCATTGTTAATTTTTACCTACCGATATTGTTCATATTTCATTACTTTGTCGTTTTTTTTTAGATAGTTATTTAAATAAAATGTTTTAGAATTAATCTGAAACCTGTCTTTAGAAACTGCCTTTATTAATTTAGTCTAATAAAATCAGGGGAGGTTAATTAGTTTCTTTGGCCATAGTGACAAATGCTACTGAGCAAACCAGATGTGATGTAGGAGGCATATGAAGCCGTCACACACCCTGCATTCTGAAAGGACTCAAGACAACCATTCCCTGTCAGGGTATAAACAGAATGAGTGTTGACTCTTTACTGTCATCATTGAAACCCTGTCATGGCAGCTCCAGTGTCAGGCCATTTCCTTTTTTACCTCATAAGTGCTGCTGTGGAAGGGGAAAGGATATGTGTGTTTGTGTGAAAGGCAAACTTGGGCAGAGAGGAACCTCTGACCCCATGTCTCCATCATACGACCTCTCTTCCCCACCCATCCCCATTCCTCCCATCTCACCTCACTCTCCCATCTCTGCACTCCTCCCTGGAGTCCCGAGGGCAGAGACAGAGCTGTGCCAGGTGCTGATGATGTCACTCTTCTGGCAAAGTCAACTTAGAGTTCAGAAGTTTGAAATCAAGGAAGCTAAACTTGTTTATCATCCATCAGGTGCATCATCGGCTTCATCTTTAAATATACAGAATTACCCAATTGCATTACATTTTACTGCCATGCATTTTATGGTTTTGTTTTTTTTTTCTTGTTCTTTAACTTGAACAGTAACTGGGGTGATAAGGAGGGCAATGTGGAAAAATTAATGGGAGACAAAGTAGAGAAGGCCAGGAATGATGTGTTTCTAGACTTGGATTGAAAATGAATCCTGCCAACATCAAAATTGCAAGCACTTTTGTTCAAAGATAGAGTAGAAAATCATTAATTATATTTTTTGTGTTTTTAAAAAAATCTCTTACAGTAAAGATGGCATTGTTGATAGTTAATCAGTTCAAGATCTCTGAGCATCCGCCCTTTCTGAGAAGAATCCCAAAGAGATACCTCATGTGGTTTGCATGTATACTCCCCATATGTAAACAGAGACCTAAGGACCGAAAACACAAGAAGGCCTGAGAAGCTTCATGTGGCTTGATTCATTATTGAAGATTTCGACATTGGGCTGCACTGACGAGTGAAGACATGCAAGCCAAGACAGCAGAGCACATGTCATGGAAATCAGTTGGGATGAAAAGATTTGCATCTCTTTCTTCAATCGAGTGGATGTGCTGTGCAGTCATGCTGCAGAAGTTAACAGAGTTTAAAAATCTTGACATTGTCCCATCAATTATAGGACACTGATGTCAAGGGCCTCTCTGAGTCCCTCTGAATACTTTCAATATAAGAAGTCAAAGTCAAGGGAGTCAAAACAAATCCCAAGTATTACTTTGACATCCTCACTTTTTCCATAAAAATGTCAGTAGCTCTGCTACACAGCAATGTATCAACATTCATGTGTTTGCATCTGTGAATCTGCTGTGAGTGCAATGATTAACACTCCTTTTTCAGTGTCAGTCAAAAGAATGAAAAATGGAATGAAGTTAAAAAAAGGCCCGGGAAAGGTGTATCCATTGCCATTTGTAGCTTCAGTTATCTGATCGATATCATGCAATTATGGAGATTTATGTTGCTGAACATTCCAGGGCAAGTTCGTCTCACAGCCACCTGTGGAAATATGACCTGTTTTTAACTCATCTAGTGCCTGGAGATGAGAGCTGAGGAGGTGTGCCAGCCAGTTTCAACTCACTCTCCTCTATAAATACTTCAAAACCGCACTCACTTTATGGTATGGGAAACAGCAAGCTTCCAAAAGGAAATATCATTGTCTTATCTGCTCATGCTCGGGCAAGTTTAATTTCAAAACACATTATTAAAACAGAGCACATTATTTGGGCTCTAAAGAGACAACAATTGCTGATAGCAATTAAAGTTCCAAAATATTCCACTGGAGAGAAAATATGACTTGATCTGTTCTTTTAAAAGCACATGTGAAATTCCTGGCCTCGGGTGTCTATAAATCATAACAATAGCAGTTATTGAAAGCTGTTTATTATCATGTTACATCCACTCACATTGTTATTTTTTTCTAATGAGGTCTTTGAGGATTGTCTGATGTTTATGTTAGAAAATATTTGAATACAGAGGTGGGGTCACATAGGACTCATTTAAAGCAGTTCTTTGAAATCAGAGAAGATATTTAAATTTTGTTACAGAAGAATTCAACAATCAAATGTGACAATGGGCCAAAATGGCCATGAAGAAGTGATACAAATTCACAGATATTACCTTGGAGTGATTTGTTAGCGCCGAAAAAGACAATTAACTTCACCACCTGAATGACTTTGCTGTTTGCTTCATTCTACAGTTGACTGAATTAAAAACATAGCTTGTAGTTAGTTGATCGAATTATTTTCAAATGTTAGTAGTCATTGTATTCAAACATGCGTTGATCTGGTATATTTACATTATATAAAAATGAAAGACGCAGTTGGTACTAGTGTCTTCTTTCTAGAGTCAATGAACATGTCTTTGTAGTGGGTGACAGAATTCCTAAATAAAACTTTGTTTTACAATGACAACTTAAGAGTGTCCTGATAAAAGTTGGGAAACTATTTTGGTTGATAAAAAGTGGAAAACTATTTGGGGGAAATCAGGTATCTGTACTTTAGTGTTTCTTTTTTTTCTCTATACTCACCTACATTATGACAGAATTATATGAACTTGTCACTCCTTTCATTTCCATAGCACATAACAACACACACGCACGCACACACACACACACATACACGCACACACACACACACACACACACACACAGACAACACACATTTAAATCATCACTGCTCATCCAATATCAGCATCTCATATACATTTTGATGGAATGACACACTATAGAAACACGACCTATAAACCTATAATCACTAATGTAGCACACAGAAGTAAAAGGTCTGACTTTTTTATCTTGATATTGAACATGCATTTCAGAAATTGTCATGCATGTCATGCATTTCCTAATTGTCCACATTTTTCTAATTTCTAAGTCTTTCTAATTGATAGTGTGTTGATACACACTAAAATGAGTCACTAAAGGACAGGGGGAGTAAGTTGACAAAGAAGTGTTCCATAAGGCTCACAGGGTTCTGCAGTCCTGATACACAACTAAGGGAGGGTACGTGGACATCAAGGGGGGCTGCTGCCATATCATGTCGAAACCACGGCCTTTCCAAAAGCATTCATGAGAGACTGGGGATTAATGTTTTCTCCGTCCAGTTCTGATGTCCCCCAAGGAAGCAGGTCATGCACTGAGAATGATGGTCTTCTGTTTTAAGACCACTGAGGCACTCCTCTCTCTGTATGTGGTAACAGTGATTCTTGTTCCACTAAATGGGATTTGTAGGAAACCACATGGCTTGCAAAGCTCCAATTCAGAGATCCGGCTGTGAGTTGTCTTCTGCTCACAGCTCAACCGGAGGACAGACCGATGTCCATTGAACATACATTATGACTCCTCATTCACTGAATTTCCTTCCTTTTCTTAAATTTGTCATAATAAAATGTCATTGAATTTCTATACTTGATCCATATACAGGAATAAAGAATGAGAAAATTACTACATGCACATGCAATGTTTTTACAAAGAAAGCCTTACGTTTACCATTGTGGACCCCCTGAAAGTGTACTGTTTTGTCATCTTGCAAAGGACTTAAGTATCCTACCACTCAGCAGTTTAGAAAGCATCGCTTTCCATTGATTTATGGATATTGTTCCATTGCACATTTTTCCTGTCTAAGCTGGTTTGTAGTCTAAATGGCTGAAATGCTCAAGTTTGATCAGTATTACTTGCAAAAGGTCAGAGCATCAGACTTGGCTCCAGTTCCGAGGCGAATTATGGTCAGAGTAATTTTACTTCCAGTAAACAAAGTGATCTGTCAAGCCACTAAAGAGCATATCTTCCCCAACAATAAAACAAAACCTTCAGTGTCACAGCGAAAGTTTTATTCTGACTGAAAAATAAATTGGATTGAAAAGGCCAAGTTATCCAGGGAAGCTTCCCGCGCTAAAATCTTTCATTCATGTTTGTAAGTATCACATATTTACACATGTTTCAAATGTTTTTGTTTTTTTCTGTCATGCCAGAAGGAAAAAACGCTATCCTGAAGCCTGTTTCTGATCTCCTCAGTGGAAAATTTCAACATAATAAATTACCAACGCTGACACACTAAAAGGCTTTGTGGATCTGTCACATTCAAACATTGCATCAGACAATAGTTTCAGTACATGATGACACGGCTTAGGTCAAACCATTCCAGACCTGGTAACTGTATCTCTTATTTTTTTCTCCCCACAGAGCTTCTTAACTAGATTTACTGCAATGTGATACAGGAGCAAGCACTGACTGTGGAGCTCGTAGTTTGTGGTGTGTGTATGGGCTAATGTGTGTGCTCCTGTGCAAATGAGTAAATAAGTATTTGTCCATGCAGTTCTGTGTGTTTGTGTGTGTATATATTTTCATACAAAACACTACTGTTTTAAAAATGTGAGAGATGTGATATTTGCCCGGTCAATATTTGTGATGTACCAGTTGTGGAGCACTGGATGACGAGATATGCCCAGCCCAAGGGGATCCACTTGTGTGCCGAATGGTATTGAGGAATGCCACCAAAGACCAACACGCTGCGAGCTACGAAACAACTGCCTCACAATTGAAATCAAGACTTTGCGTCCCCGCTGTCCAACACAAAAGGGAAGTCAATCCAAGAAACTGAAGGAGGGAGCGGGAAAGAGTAGAAAAACAAACATTTCAAGGGTGCCCCAGTATTGCCTCAAGTTGTTTCAATGTAATGACACCGAATTTCTAAATGTAGAAGACTGAATGTGATGAGTTGATGTAATAATAATAAATTCAAATGTTTGGTTTTTTTTGGATTATCTTCTCATAATCTTGATGACATGAAGGTTTTATAGGCTACAAATGTGAAATGTTTCTTCAACAAACAACTTAAAAATTTTGTTAAAATGGGATTTGACAACGCACATGAAAAATGACAGAAAATAAAATGAAAGAAAAAAACACCCTGAAGGACACAAGTTTGGTTCCAACCTTTATTTGTACTAAATATTTGTCATTCTGATATGCTCACGTTATAACGGAAAACTTCTAATGATCTTAAGCAGCAATGAAATGTGAACTGCTTCCACTTACACTTTCATGTCAATTTATTTAGGTGGGAACAGCAAAAACAAACAGTGTGATATTGTGATTACTTGGGATGGCACGATGTATCGCAATCTGTTTAATGATATTCTAGAGTCAATCTAACCATGCAGTGGACAAAAACACATTCATTGAGAGAAAAAAGGAAAAGTAATTTGGATATCACAGATATAAGTGATTGCCAATTCTTTCCATAAGTCGTAGTGGTATTTCAATTATTTGAACATACTTGTTATGGATAGCAAAAGCTGTGGTTCCACACCTGGGAAGTCCAGGTGTCTCAGAGGAAGCTGCCTGTTTGTTTGAATGACTTGTAAACTTGTTGCACACTGAGAAAGCAAAGGCCTGGGATAAAAGCACAGGGAGAGCTCTGGTTTGAAGTCTCCTCCAGGTTTTTCACCGCATTTGCTTTGTAGAACACCCTCATTTCAAAATAAATCGAATAAAATGAACTAAAGATTCCACCATGGAAAGGGGCTTATGATGAGAGGGAGGTTTTCAACCAAGCTTTCATACAGATAGCATTATCGTACCAAGGGGAGTGGATCCAACACTTGCTCACAATTGTCCTTAATGTACTTTCTAATAATTTGGCGGAATATTAAGACGGCTTACAGGCATGTGAAACGAAACAATTTTAACTTGTGTTGCGATAGATGGCATGTGTATGTGCAAGGAAATAATTGAATTATTTTCTTTCTATTTTTTTTTCCTCAACCACAAGACTGCAAAACAAGTGTGGTTTTCTACAGTAATGCAGCTTCGGCAGAGAGATGGAGCCATTGTGGGATGAAGGTGGGGGGAAGGTAGCGTCTCATCTGTGGCGGGCCCTCGCAATCCTTCCAAACCTTCCAAGAACGTTGATAAGCAGATCCCTGAAATGAAATCTTCCCCAGCACGCGGCTGGATCTGCCTCTAATCGTTTTATTTACAGTCCCTTTAAAAGACGCCTCCCTTTTAATGGCACTGTGGTATAATAGGCAGTGAAGGAACAATCGGTACAGTCTAAGCGCATTCCCCCCTTCCATTTTCACATTAGGCTAATCGAGGCAAGGGGAAGCATATAAAGACATCAGTTGGATGAAATGAGTGTAATTGGAGAATAATGTAGTTAGTTTGCGCTAATCTTCTGCATAATATTAAAATGTTCTCAATGCACCCCAGCTGCAAGTAATCACCCTGCACCGAGAGAAGACTGGGCGATAGCGTTTGGAGTGAGGACGAATTGTGTGAAAGAGAGATGAGAATGTGATAAAAGAGGAGGCTGGAAAAGGAGAGGGCGTTAAACAACTGGGAGCTTCAGCAGGAAGTCCAACAAACTGCCTATGCCAGCTTTTGCCTGAACAAACTGCGTTCTCCTCTCTCCTGTCCCTGTCAGGGAAGTACAATCTCTGGACCCTGCAGTTGGTGGGCTAATTTGTACTAGGTTCTTATTGGTTGCCAAGAGTGGCTACAGTGCTGTTCAAATTGAGAACAGTCGGGACCAAAACTGACAGCATGGTTTCGGAGGTTCATTTTCTCCATGCTGAGTACAGCCTGGTACAGCTTGACTCTTCCTTTTTTTCATGCCAAAACCATTCTACAGCACAACAGCTTGTGATCTAACCAGCAAATGCCTCAGATGGATTTGAAGGAACAAATAATTTTCACCCTGGCTGAGGTTAAATAAACCACAGACTCTGAATATGAAATTATTTCATGCCATGTAATGATGTGAAAACTTTGTAGCGATAGCAATTAAGAGCTTCATCACGAATGGCTTTTAGAATGGACATGATTTAGTTTGAATATATTAATAGTAATATTAATCTTTTGCATTAAAAAATGATTGCCACGTCACCTGACATGTGGGCCAAAGAAGGAGGAAAGTTTTGATCATCCCTCTCCGTAAAATGGAAGTTGCAGTAAACATGCTCAGTACTGGCCTGACAGTGGAATTAAGGGTGAGGTTTATTAGTCCCCCTTTGGCTTAGCCTCGTCTGTGATTTCAAAGGAAAAAAAGTAGCTCTGAGGCAGCGCCTTATTATTGTGCAAAGAAAATTAGACAGTCATTAGACGGTGGAACAAATAACCTCGAAACGTCATGGGTGTCTTTGCTGAGGATCTAAAACAACAACAAAGAATTAATCAAATTAAAAGGAAGCCTTGTTATGAGATTTCAATTTAATTTCCACAACCAAGCCCTCTATTTAGAGCTTGACAAAACCTTAAAAAAGGGGGCAAGTCACACTTTAGGGGCTTGCTAACAGTTTTATAGTAGGGGAGAATTATCAATCCTTTAAGCTAATTTGGATGAGTTGGGAGCCATAAAGTGGATGATTTGAGAATGGAGTAGCCTATTTGTTAAGCTCCCGCCCCTTCCACATGCCACTCGGGGCACTAATGCACTTTTGTTTTCCCTTGTTGATCATCTGCCATTTAAGGCACATTAAATCCCACAAATTAATATAAATCTGTGAAAGCTATTAGTGATTAACACACAGTATTCTGCACCAGAATAGACCCATCTCAGAGGCCTGAGTGTGTCATAAATACTGACCACCAGCATTGGATTTTACTTTGGAAGTTACATCAGGGTGGAGCTTCTTCACTTCCATTTCAACAAAACTGCAAGTTTAAAACTTCAACTCTTATACTCTTTTCCAGTGCTCTCTTTTGCACTGAAAATCCTCTCCTCTCCTCTCCTCTCCTCTACTTCTTTTTCTCCTCTTCTCTCCTCTGCTCCCCTCATAGCCAAGCAGTTTAGGCAAGTGCCATATGCCCTGATTAAAGCTAGCGGCAGGCCAAGGAGCACAGGGAGGCTGTTTTGTCATTAGCCCCTTGTGCAGCTGAGGTGGAAACTCATTTAGCCCCATGCTGGACCTTCATTATGATAGACTTGTATCAGATGGCATCTCTGGCTGGGATCTCTGGCTCCTGGCTAACGGATGGGGAGATGCTGTGGCTTCGGCCCCTCTCCAGCCCCAGCAGGGAAAGAGAAAGGGGTCTAAATGGGGCTTGGGCTGGAGGAAAATGGCTGTGGCTTAATAATGGAAAGTGAATAGGGATGAAAGCTGAGAGACAGGGCAGAAGGATGTGTATGGGAGAAGAACAAGAGATGGGGTCAAGCTTGAGGTTAAAGGTTAAGGGACCTAGAGATGGGCCGAGAAAAGAATTTGGATTATTTTTTTCCTTGCATGGATCTTATTCCGTTGGATTATGACTGCTACTTGTGCCTGTCTCCAAAAGGATTTTTTCCCAAGAACCGTCATGTTGGTTTTGCCTGTACTTAAGCCCTTCAAGGTGGAGCTCTGTATGTTTAAATATGAAGGTCCTGCTGGGGTGAAAAAATCATCACCTCATGAGGTAGCAAAGATATACTCTCTTACTTTGGAGTCAACAAATTCGCAGCCAAAATATCACTTGTGCAATAGGACTGTTAATATCAGTGTTCATTTGAAAAATAAACATATGCAGCAAAACTTGAATATCTGGACTCGATATTCCTCAGTAGACTCACATTTTGATAAGGTAAAGTCAAACTGTGACAGATAAATGGGTGTGGAGGGAGAAATGCAAAGGTGTATATAGACAGAAACTGAGGCCCGAGGATCCTGATTCACTAACATGGCAGGGAGTAAAGGTGGAGGCACAAGGGGTGGAGAAAGATAGCTGGGCCCAGAGGAGAAGGCAGCTGACGGGGCTATGGTCTCAAGAAGGGGCCGTAGAAGGAAGGATATGGGTCTCGCTCAGCCTGGTGCCTCTCTGGCAGATGCTGGAGCAGTCTGGATGAGGACCACCACTGACAGACTGCTGGCGGCGAGAGCAGTGTATTCCTCGTAGACTGAAACCCACCTATCTGTCTGGCTGTCTCCCCACCCCTCCCTAACGCTATCTTTCTTGCTGTCTCCAATCCTCCATTTCTTCTTTCTTTTCATTGTACCAGCTACCATCACCGCTTATAGCTGCACCTCCTACACACAAATCCACACGAAGGCACATATACAGCAAGAACATACTTACTGCTGACACACACAAAATAATAAAGAAATAGAATATTTAAAAAAAAACATGCACACACTGCACACATGGTATAAAAAATTATCAGCTTCAAATGTTCCAAAGCAAATGGCTGAAACAAATTTCTCTCTATTTGCTGACAGTTGTGCTGCCTCCTGTAATAAAAAGTCAATGAACCAAGAGCAGTCAATATATTCCAGTAACAAAGGCTGAGAGATTTGTCATTTTCCCACTCCCTGCAATATTTGATGGAAAATATCCCTTTCTTCTTTGGCATGAGACGCATGGGGGTGGTGGGATGGCAGACAAATACACTCACTCTGTCTCTTTAAAAAAAAATGAAAAAGAGCAAAATCCAGGAAAAAATGCCGCCGCCCCCCCACACCAAACAAAACCTGAAGAGAAGGCATCTGACTGTGACAAACCAAATACACTCTGTAATAGAATTCTCCATCCCTGCAAAACTGATAAAGAAGAAAAACAGAACAACAGTGAGTGGCACATATCTGAAAAAGATGATTTCAAAGAACAACACCCAGGCAATTCAGATACTTTCGCTCACTGAGTTCTTACATAAATATGCCGTTAAGCAATGTGATGTATTATTATTACCTGAAAACATGCTATGAGCCGGGATAGGCAGCATATGAGCCGAGCGCCTTAGCTCCCCAAAGGAGATTGTCTCGACACCACATATCAGCCTGTGCTATTGGATTCTCTGAATTTTAACTGGGTTAACCCACTTCCTGGTGAATACAAATTCAATTTTAACGTGCTGCAGTTTTTTATTTGCCACATGTGCCCCCAACCCCCCTCTTCCTTTTTCACTTTGCTTGCTCTCAATAGACTAGCATAACCAAGCAGAAACAATTTTCTATATTGAGTATACACAAACTATAAAATTAAAATAAAGTGATATTTCTAGTGTGCAAAGAGGAGACTGGGAACTGGTTTCGCCTCAGTAGGATAGATCAGTCCCTGTTCTATCATTTACTTCTTTGCTACATAATTTTTTTTCCTCTTTTATCCAGTGGTGTCTATCTTTTCTTGTGATCAGCACAGGTGGATGATAATAGTCTAACATGCTTGAAGTGAGCACTTTTTTTTCAGAAACCGCTGAATCTCCATTTTTATGATATGTGTTTGACAGGATGCCAAACTTCTTTGCAAACATGAACCTATCATGAATTCTTGAGTTCAAATATGACTTACAAGTAGAGTTTCTTACATTTCGAAATATTCTGTAACTTAAACTTAATATGTCTCAATGATTTTGTGTATTTGTACATGCACATACAAGAAGCAGGTTTGAAACAAAATAAGTAATTAAAGGTGATTATAGAGCTAATTCCTGTTTAAGTACGTTGAGACACACATTACCCCTGCGTTTTTTGTGTGTTTGTGTGTTTGTTTGTGTGTGTGTGAATGTGAGTGTGTGTGTGTTTGTCTTCATATACAGTACATTTACCTGTACTACTACTTATTAATATTACTTAGATAAAATGTATCTACCACTCAAATACTCCTTACATTCTCTTGGAGCAGAAAGA
>CAAKHD010014313.1:368732-382071 GCA_901007705.1 Fistularia tabacaria
GAACACCCTGTATATTTGTGTGCGTCTCCGCGTGCGTGCTTGCGCGGCGGTATGTGTGTGTGTGTGTGTGTGTGTGTGTGTGTGTGTGTGTGTGTGTGTGTGTGTGTGTGTGTGTGTGTGTGTGTGAGACTGTGTGCATGTGTGTGTCTGTGTGTGCGTTTAAGAGGCCTGTGTTTAAGCACCACCTAGTGCTTGGCAGGGGCACCTCATCCGTGAAGTGAAACAGCACCTCATCTCCAATGCAGTTCTGGAAAAGTATAAGCTTTCAATAGAGCCATGAGGGATAAGAGCTTGATTGAGTGAATGTGATCTTTTTTATTTGTATTTATTTATTCATCCTATTTATTTATTTATTCATTTGCCTTTATTTGCACCCAAAATATCACTATGAATTATACTTTTATGCCACAAAAAACATCACACACACACACCAAAAATCAATGTATATAAAAATGTGGGTATATTTTTATCATGATAAAAAAAACATTAATGATGTGACATGGCCTTGATAAATTTCTCCTACATAACACCTCCTGACTTTTGTAAGATTCCAGGGCAATTGTGAGACGGATATCATGTCACATTGATTCTTCACTCATTTGACAATCCCCACCACTCACCACATAAGAGGCAAAAGAAGAGCCCAGGATAATTGTGGCACACTTGGATAAGCAAACTTTCCCCCCGTTTCGTTGGCTCATTTCAATGTGCCCTTGAATACAGTAAACTGTCAACACATATCCATCGCAGGCTTCTTACTCCAAGTTAGCACCGCAGCCCCATCAAGATATTCCAAACAGACTGGTGACAGTGATGGGAGGCTGTCGTGCTGGATCAAGGTAATTCAGTCTAAACCTCCTCACCCCTCCCCCTGACTCCCCACACCCCACACCCGTTGTCAGTTGAGCGCGCTGTGACCCTCAGGCCTTCAGTTCCAGCTCCCCAGACCTGTTTATTTTTATCACAACAATGAAAATTAGCATGATTCTGAACGCCTATGCACACTGCTCGCCTCCAAGGCTGTTTTTGCCTTATGTGTACAAATGTGTGTATTGTGAACAGGCAGTGTATTTTTTGGTGTGTGTGGGCTGGAGTGACAGTGTCACCTTCTTATCATGGGGCCAATGTTGTGTTGACAGGGAGATTTCGCTGAGAGATTGAGGGGGCTCGGTGGTAACTACAGTGTGCTGTGACAGGTATCGCCAATACAAGGATTATCAAAACAAAGATTCCATAAAACTGTCAGAATGAGTGAAGTGTCCCATGGCGGTTTTGCAGAGGTTTTGCAAAATTACTGATCACACAATTTCTTTGTACCTTATCTCATTTGGCATTAATGTCAAACTGATTTTACTCACATTCCGATATATATCATGGGCTGAGGTTGTTTTGGTGTAGGCATTCGGAAAAGTTTACACCCAGTTCTAAATTTAAATTTGATGGATGTGTCTCTGACAAACAATAAACTATAAATTCGAATATGTACCATAGTGTAAGAATTTATTCAAAGTTTAACGGACACATTTAATGCAAGAATGTTGACTAATTAACCCCATTTATTTAATCTTGCAGCATATGACAATTATATTTATCCACTTTAGAGAGCTGTGACTGTTTTATGATTTACTTACTTTCTGTTATCATCAACGCTCTTGGTGTGAAGTCCTTATACTGACTCATACTGTTGGGCATTACATCACCAGCTTTGACAATGCTTGCATGAAGTTTGAAGATACAATTTTAAAGATTTACCCTTTCATCGGGGTTAAAGAATATATTTCCAGTCCAAGGAACTGAGACAGATGTTTGAAGCTTTGCCTGTTTGCACACACACTTACACAAGTGTACTACACACAGATGTGCAAGGGTTCACAAATGTATGCCCTATCCCTCAATTCAACTCACACATATACACACTCCAGTGAAAGCATTTTCCGCTGTGACAGACAGCAGTGATGGAGGTGAAGATAAGCCTGATTAATTGGGAGGATGGGTGGGGGTGGGCGTCTACACAGAGGCTACGCTGCAGTGCCTTAGCAGTGCCTTAGCAATGCCTTTGTGGCATCGTGTGCCACTATTCAAACAATTTGTCAGCAGCGCTGAGCCACATTTTTTGAGTGCATCCATGGCCTCCATTTGGCAAAGTGGTATTTTGTCATAGACGAAAAATGGCCCTCCTGAATCAACTCTGACACAAAGCTCAGGATTTTTTCCCCCAGCATAATGGTTAAAGATGAGTATGGTGGTTCAAATTCTCAGACAGCCAAAGGTTTATGAACCAGACTGTCCATCTAATGAATAACACATGCGCCTCTGGCTCATAATATACGGAAAAAAAGTTTAGCTACGAGGTCCTGTGATTGCTCTTGACATTAATACCACAAACCCATTAGGACCTAACACATCCTGGTAAATCTCATCATAGCCAGTCAGACTGGAATTAGGTAGGACTGATTTCAAAGCGAACAACAATGACAGGCATTTTAGAAGCTCACCTGACAAAGGTTTTTATGTTACAGCTGCATCTTCTGTTTAGAGTTGTAATACCACACTCGTTATCATAATCTAAATCTATTGCAATTTAATGAGGCATCTGACAATTTCCTGGAATCAGAACACTGTTTGTGAACACACATTAAAACAGGTTAAACTGTGAAAACATCTCACTGGTTATTGTATCTGACAGCAAGCAGGAGATACGTCCAAAGAAATAAATGTGAAACATAAAAACACTAAAAAGCTTTAAAGGGAGTCAAAATGATTCTTGAGTGAAAATATAACAGGGAGCAAATGTATGTCAAGATTGAGCACATTCTCCTGCTCAACAAAATCACCCGACACTTTGATTTCAGTGTTTTGTTCTGTTCCAAAATGAACTTAAAATCTTAAAATTTATATGATATTGTTGCCTGGTTAATGTACATCCTGTCGTTTCGGGAGTTAATGCAATCAGCATAGTCGAAAAACTTTCCTCCAACATATGGTCGAAATACAAAATTGAGTTTTGCGGTTTCGCTGTGATTCAAGATTCCTTAAGAGCACTCATTCAAAACTGCAGGGAGAAAGACAGAAATGGAAGATCGGTAAAGAGCCATTCAAATATGATTATAAGTGAATTAATAGACATTGACGTTTGTGTTTGTTCCAATGTGGTGAAGAGCCCAGGTTTTCCTGCCAATGGGCCCATGGATGACACTAATACCTTGTAATCAAAGGAAATGTGTACGGCTCCACAGCCATTACATTCAGATTTTGTCTCTCGTTTTCTTACTTCACTCTTGTTTGTTTCGGTGTAATGCAGATCAGTTCTGCGTTTATTTTTTACCCTCAAAGCTCAATCTTTTATTTGATTTGTGGAAGAAAAAAAAATCTTCTTGGTGAAATTGCATCCACATGGCAGAGGCTCTGATCTCACCGGGTTGGCAGTGACAACAGCTGCGCTATGATAACAAAACAAGGTTGATTTCCAGAACACAAAGATACTATTTTAGGAAATAAATTATTAAATCAACGCTAATTCTTATTATGTTTAAAATATAGAATTACAGATAACATTTCTGATTCACATGAACAGTTTTACTGGTGTTAGAATGATAAGGTAGCTATTCTAATCACAAAACCTGAGCAAAATCAAAATAAATTTCATTCCATATACAACAAGACAATCAGCAATAAAAAATCTCAAGGCACACCCATTTAATTATCCACTGCGTCCTCTTCCTTTCAGGATGTGGTTGACATGGCATGAAGGGATCTACATGCACTCTAATATCTATCACTGAACAACTTTTCTTCCCTTTTCTTTTCTAATGCCTGTGAAGACAGTTCACCCTCGGGAAAGGGGTGGCTACGTTTTCACCTCTTCCGAAAGCAGAAGGGGGAATTAAGCAGTTGAAAGGTTATGTGGTAAGTCAACATTAGCTTTTTGGCTTACCTCAATGATTAAGACATGTAATTATACAGACACAGCAGCAAACGCTGATTGGTGGAATACTTGTCTCTCCTTATCCTTTAACTTTGACAGCACACCTTTAAATGTTGTGCATGAGCAATTACATTTTCTGTCTGCACACATTTCTGAGTTTCTGCACATGCGTACTGTCATTGTTTAACATTTAATCACACAATAATACCCAAGATGACAGACAAGCAATAGTAAAAGCTTAAAACATTAAATCAAAGGAGGTGGGGTATGTCTGAGACTGGAACAGAACACTTTTGCCCTTTAACTATTGAGAGCTCTTAATCTATAAGAAAACAATGTCAGTACAAACAGTACAACATTGTCACTAATCGATATTTAGTTTAGGATAAGAATTACAGCTTTTCTTTGTCCATATTTATCAAGTCTCTTATCAAAATACAATAAAATAAAAATACAATTGCTTCGTTTAGGACACTGTTGAATGACAAGAACCAGTCCTGCCATGCCATAAATATTGTTTGTTTGTTTGTTTGATTGTTTGCAACACAGTATCATATGATCAAGAAATATAGTTCAGAGTTTACAGTTAAGTCAAATGTAATATTCACAATTTTTTTTTCTGAATTCAAAATGAATACTGACACAGACTGGTGTCAATGTATATGTCACTGTAGATCTGTTTACTTAGAGGACCTCACATTTTCTTGACTAGTTATCCATCAGGATGTTGTGCTTTTTGTTTTGTTTTTTTCCCTCTCCAGTGAATATCTAGAACAGAACAGCGCAATCCAAGTGGGAGCTTTTCCAAGGATACACCCTTTAGAAGTTGATATTCTCTTACCATTCCAAAATAAATACTTAGTACTCTGGTCCACACAAACTTAGCAAACTTTTGGAAGTGGTTTATTTTGTGTATTTATTTATCTTATCCCAGGCTCACTCCAGCTCACTCCACTTTGGCTTCACCACAAAGTGTACACTACCAGCTCCCACCTCATTGTCTGTTTGAGGCCTCGGTTGGTCCTTGCTTTTGAACATTGTACATTAAGTTTCACTTTTTCATATCACTTGCCTCAGTTGATAAAGCTTTTGTTGTTGGGGCATGCAGCTTTTCTCTCTCTCTCTCTCTCTCTCTCTCTCCCTCACTCTCTCCTTCAGTAGTCTGAGGTAATTGAAAATGTGATCCATGAAGTCATGAGCGCAATTGAACTCAAAACCTTCCCAAGTTAGCATTTTCACTCCTAACAGGTCAAGGAATAAAATTCTTTCTTAAAAAGTTGACCCATGAAATTGCACTCATGAAAGATGGGGTGGAAAAGCAATATTTTAATACATTTATGGTTATACATTTCCCAGCCCCCCCGTAGTGGAAACATCACTTTATATGTCATAGACCTCGTGTTGAAAAGGTTTTAACAACCGTTATCAACACTTTTCTCATTAGTCACACTCAAATTACATGATTGACTGTCCAATTCAAAAAATATATATACCTATTAACTGAGTTTCGCTACAAGTCCCAAGAGATTTCAATTGATTATATTTGTAACTTTCTGAATATGTCAGTAAATACGTCAAAATGTTATACTACCCTTCTGCGTCTTTGAACATTCCAACTTCTAACCCACACAGTTGCAGTGTCCTACATCAGATTAATATTTGTGCTCAGAAGCTGGCCAGTACAGTAGTTGATCAGAGCCAATCCACAGACCTCTCAAAGGTCCCTTACCAACTGTCACCTCCTAACGGTTCTGGTAGAAGACTGGGGTACTGAATGGGCAGCTGCGTTTGCTTCGGTCTGAGTCCTCTGACCCACTTTCCCACCTCTTCTGCCTCACACTGACTCCCCTCGACCATCTCCTCTCCTGCATGCTCACCCAAGATTAATGGTGTGAACCTGAAGCTGCTGGCAACATGAACGTAAGGAAGTTTGAGGTTAAGCCTGACAGGAATTTGGAGTCCAGCATGTGGTTGTGTCTGACCAATTTGTGCTCAAATAAATATGGCAGGTCCACGGGGACAGTACTTATGGTGAGGAAATCCTGCTAAAGAGCAATAGCTCATATTACACTATTTCTGAACTGCCGGGTTTTCAGTCTTTCATTCTTTGTGTCTGTTTTCCTTGGTGCCTCAGGGGCAAAAAGGCAAATTCTCAAGGCCTGAAAGTATGTGAGAAGACTTGGTCAGACAGAAGTTCAGGATGTCATAGGTGAGAAGTTGGTTTTGACACAAAGTCTTGTTTGTGCTCATCAGCAAATCTGTCAGGAGGCCGTTTGATGTTGTATTTGGATGATGTCCCAGGGCACTGTGTTTGTGTTAGTTTCCATATGGATTAGCTTCATGTAACTTGGCGTTGTCCAAGATTACCAGTCAACATAGGACACAGCAATGTCTAACGTTTGGTGGGAAATAATTGTCCTCATCAGGATTTTAATTTCTGAAAAATTACAAGAGAAAGTCTTTGATATAACTACTCCAGGGGGAAAAACTTTCCTATACAGCAGAATTTTGCGGAAATCATGACCATACCTCCACCTGCATAATTGATAGAGTCCTCATGATTAAGCTAATGAGGCTCAGAGCTTAAGCCCAATCCACCATTACCCTAATTACAAATATGTAATATCCCCCTCTGCTTCAATTAGCATTAGAACAGAAGGTTAAGAATTATTCAATATTAATGCAGATAGTGATTTCAAGGTTAAGAGGACTGGTCATTTAACCTCAGCTTTAAAATGAAAGTCATTTTCTTTAATTGTCTTCAATGGGAGCCACTAACTATATAGCTGTGGGAGGTGCTTCATCAAGTTTTAGGATGGTGCTATCATTAAATTATTATATTACCTTCTTTGCATTTCTTTGTTATCTCTGAGCTCATATACCTTCTTTTAAAACACCTGAGCTAAGCAGGTGTGTGACGTAAGGGAGGCAAGTTGTCAGACCTGAGGAAAGATGGGTTCTGAAAGATACTGCTCAAGGCGAGAGGCATTATCGTGCACTACAGGAAAGCTCTCTTTGAGCTATTAAGACATTTTTTCTTATACGACGAGGGCTTAATAGAGGAAGGACCACATTTCAAATATGTTAATGTGTCAGAGGTGCCTTCATGTGCACCATAAACTTTTACAAAAGTATACCTTCTGAAAAGCCAACGTAAAGGCACCTTTGGTGTTCTAAGGGATATGCAGCCCGTTTCATTAAAGGTGCAAACATTTGTAGGAAACAATAAGAAACTTTGGATCTACAGACTATGGCTAAAAAATCAACAATGCAAGATGTCTGTCAAATTGGATCTTTTTTTTCCCTTTTTTCCACAGTACAATAACCTAAACCCGAAGCTGCCATAACTTTAATCATCCCCAATTATTTAATCTAACCACAAAATCTGTGCATTAAGAGGTTGATAAGAGGAGCAAGTCAGAAACTCAATATCTGTCAAAAAATAACACGACTGCAATCTTACTTAATTTTCATGCAAAACCTTTTAGCAACCTTTTCATGAGACCTTGCTGTCCCCTTTCTGTGATTTTTGGGATAGAAAGGAGATTTGCACAGAATGGGAGTTTTAAATTGGGTCTGTCTTGAATTCACCTCCTCCAGAATGTGTCTGACCATTGACTGGAGATTTGACATGGAACTGCTTTGGCCTTGTGTCAGCAGTAGAGACCACAGAGCAGGGCCAGGGACTCAGAGACTGGGCTGGGAGCCCATATAGCCTGGAGGCTGTAGGCCCAGCACTGCACCCGCTGGCCTAGACCAGCACAGCACAGCCTAGCCCATTGCTGCTAAGCCCCCTCCTCCCTATGGCCTCCCTGCACCTTCACCAGCTGCGCTTTTCTGGCTCCAGCTGCTAGTTGTATATGTGTGTGTGCTGTGCGCCCCCTCTGCCCCCCTTTTTCCTCAGCATCTTTTGTTTTTCCATTTTCTGGTTTTCCCTTGTTCTCCCATTCTCTTATTTTTCTCACTTCTGATTTGTCGTCTCACTGTGCGGCTGCCTCGTTGTCTCTTTTTTTATCCTCAATACCTTTCATACTCCCTTTCCTTGCCAGACACAGGGGTTGTAAAAGTGCCCAGCAATTACTGAGTTGGCATGTGCAGCATTGTTTACTCACAGTCCTATTCCTACTGGACTTTATTAAAACACCATCTGCCGTCAACTCTGGAATTGTGGAGTTAGTAGAGGAGGAGGATATGGAAGAGAAACGCAATGGGAGAAAAGTGATAGATTTGGCTGCAGGACTGAAGGTGAATGGCTGGACTCACATGGAGACGGAGAACAGCTATGATGGTTTCCTGTCAATGGGACTTCCACATTGTAGAAAAAAAGGAGAACTTAATGGAATTTTTGGTGCAAGCAAGAGGCCCGGTAATAGAATCAGACTAAATCAGTTGCATTTCAACAGACATTAATCAGCAGCTACCATTTGTGAATTGCAGATATGACAAAATTGTTTAAAAGAAAGTTTTACTTAACCAAAAAAAAACAAAATTTAGTTCAGTGTGACTTAATCCACTATATTACAAAATGCTACATTGCCAGAACCTTTTCAGTTTCACATTTGACCAAAGAACTTGAGGAAATGCTTTTTTCTGGCCTGATGGTTCCTAAATGTGACTCAGGTGTTAAATGGCTCATGTGATATTTGTGCAGTGGCCACACTTTTTATGCCTACTCAAATAACCTGTCTGTAGCTGGAGCCATGCTGGAGCAACTGTCACCACCAAAGTGACAGTTGGATGGTTATTTCATTAGCTGTAATTTGCTGCGGGATGTGTCATTTAGAAAGAGAGCTGGGACTGATTGTATAAACCATGGAGAGGAGGCCCTCTACAAGCTGGATCAATTTGTCAATTACTGCATACGCTTGGTAAGAGTGTGCATGTGTGTGTGTGTGTGTGTGTGTGTGTGTGGGTGTGTGTGTGTGACTGACTAGTAGTTCTTTTTCACTGCTGCAATTGGATGTCTATTATAATATCATTGTAACAAAGTTCCTCTAAATTGTTGTGATAGATTCACAACAAAACATTCACACCAGAGTTCAAGTAATATGCAAAAGAATGCAAGATATTTACATGCACATAAACATATAAAGACTGTTCAGACCCCATGAAATGGGAAGCTGAAACAGATAAAACTCAAAAGTCCTTTTTGTTTATGTCTTTGTAAGATTTTTTTTCTTTAATCTTCAGTAAAGATTAAAGAACTGGATGTGTTTTTGAATTGTAGACCTACTGTTAATTCTTTCCACAAAATATTTATAGATGAAATGCCTTGCCCATTCTGCCTGACTTTGCTGATGATGACTGATATACAGCATAAAATTATGTACCACTGTTTTAGCAACTATTTGACATATATGAATGTATTGCCAAGGTATGTATCTGCAGGCACAAGCCGTTTGAAGACCCAAGAAGTACAATCCAAAAATACAGATGCACTCATATTAATGACCTCAAACCTCTGTACTGTAACAAGTTGGCTTCAGTTGTGTGGACTGTCAAAATACCATGAACAACAGGGTCACAGTAACAATTTAAGGACGATTCATTCAGAAGTATACAGAAAGATGGATGGATGGATAGACAGATCGATTGATAGATTATTACATACAGTCAACAGGTTCGATGCCTGCTCTAAATGGCTACACATTTAATTTCAACAAATTAGGTCCATGAAAAAAAAAGTGATCCCTCATTATGTTTTGTATTTGAAATTAGCCGGTAGAACAATTGATGTCAAGCTATTAAAACAGTATACTGTTATTGAAAAAGACAAGGTCCGTATTTCCTTTTGTCCAGACAGTTGCAGGTCACTGATTTACACTGGATGTTTATTTATGCAACTGAAAACATCCCTAGGGACCAGTGAGGTGGAAGAACCAAGTGCACTCAGAAGTGACAAGGGGAAGCATATCAAACAATTACAGGGACTTCCTGGATGCTCTGTAGTCAGTCTACTGCACTGAGGTCTGCAGTGTAATTGGATGCATATTATGTAGGAAAGTAAAGACAGAGGGAAGATGAAGTGAAACAAACAGTGCAGCTGGACTGGACAGTGAACAGAGGGCTCAATTTGAATGTTTCTCACTGTAAATAATGCAAATTGCAGGAGCAGAGTGTAGCCTGTAAGGTTTATAATGAGGTATGTTTCTTTACACATATTTTCCTTTTATATTTTTTATATAAAAGCCATTGATGATTTGAAATTAGTCATTGAAATTAGACTTAAAGGATAATTGATCATCTTAAAGCCAAATTGGTGACAGAAAAAATAATATTGACAGTTGTCCTTTAATTATGATATAAGATAGCTTTCAAACTCCACATATATTGACCCCGTAAGACTGCATAAAATTATTTTCTTAAACATTAATAGATAAAAAAAAAGCTTGATTAAATGGGATATGGGTGGTTAAGTTTTGAAAAAAATCTAGATATTTTTCCCCTTGAGGTTTATACCATGAGATATTAGACATTTTTGAGAAAATGTGCGAGTATTGGGGAATGAAAGTAAACCAATTCTGTTTTCATTACAATGAGAATGTTCAGTATGAGATGAAATGGAGAAATCAAGAGCAAGCAGAAATCTAATTTGAGGCATAGACAGCAAATACCCCAAATACCACACTTGTATTCATGAGTTATTCATGCATTAGTGATATTGTAGATTGACAGCACAATTATGTCAGAGGGTACTACACATCAGCTCCAATGCCATACCCTCTGGAAGGCACATACACTGTGCTACAGTGGGAACCGGGAGGGCATGTGAGTTCAAAATTCGAAAAGAATCGCAATGATCTGAATTCTGATAGAAATCTATGAAACTTCAGGGTAAGTAGAGGGCATGTTCGATGTGTATGAACATGTATTTGTATGTGTGGGTGTGTGTGCACACATGCCACACCACACAAGGGGAGCCTCTGTACCAGACCACAGCTGGGGATATTATCAATGGTATGGGGTCAAAGGTCAAACCAAAGTTCATTTCAGTCTTCCATCTTTCACCACAGTGTCGACATCACTGACAAGGAACAATCAAATGAGGGATTACTGTCATTCAAGCTCAATTATCTTACATTTACCTCATCAAACTGGATACCAAAATATATTTGCTAATATTTTTTTACAGCTGTATGTTGCTTTTATTCTCAACAAATTAACATCAACTGAACAGGCAAGTAGTATTTAAGACAAAAATAACAAAACAATTCAATGACATCATTAAATTATTTCTAAAATACACATTTTCCTTATTTTGGCGAGTTTTGAAATAAAAACAGCAGGGGTGGGTATAATAACTGTGCCATGCGGCACAGAAGTGTCACACAAATGTGTACAATAGCGCACACTTTTCTTTAAAGAGAGGGAATCCACTGTCTCTTAAAACAACACAAACTGTTTTATAGGTCACATCAGTGTTGTGTTCAAACTTCATTCATTAATGTTTGTATTTATTATCAGGTTGACATGGAGATGGAGTATGACACCAGAAGGTAAACAAACATCTGTGTGCAAACGGATAATATTTAACACCAGCACATACACTCATAACTCCAAACCTTAATAAAAACAGGAAACAGGGAAAAAAAATGTTACTTCTCTGTAAATGACGACTGAAGTATCGCTTTGATATTTTATTTTTCTGTGATTTGCCCTTTATTGCAAAATTATATCAAAAAAGATGTAAACTGCTTCTACCACTGTTACTACTACCAAAATAATAATAAAAACGATGATAAATTGCACTGAAAAAAAGACAACTGTCAGGCTTAACAGAATCAGTTACTTTTTGTTATGCCTTTATTTAAATTTGTAAAGAGTTTGACACTATTTTAGTTGAGAAACTGTGCTTTCTGTCCAGGGATTTCAAACATATTCAATAATTCAATTGTCACTCAGCACAGTTCAACAACCAGTGTGACAGAGAGCTAAAAATAACAGGAGCAGGGAGTCTAGCACGGTGTCAGCGTGTCTCTATCACCTCGGTGATGGAGGGGCCAGCTGAGGATGGACTCTTGTGGCCTGTGACATGTTTCTGCAACCCCATCACTCCCTCCCCTCTCATCCCATATACCCTGCCTCCTACAAGCACCTTTTGTGTTGCTTAAATGGGGTTGGATGCACCCCTTTAACTTTGATTTCCATTTCCCATTGTCCAGCCACTGACGGGGAGGGTGAGTCCATCTGTGCCTGCATTGCATGGTGCCACCCTTTCAATAGGCATATGCTCCACATGTAAAAGGTCCAAACTTGCAAAAGAATGGGTGGAAGCAATAATGATATACAAGATGGGCCCCTCACTTCATAGTGGGAGAGAGAGATTGAGAGATTGAGGAGAGAGAAAAAGCTCTATTCATCAATTTATTGTATAGATCTTAAAACTCCATGGCCTTTTTATGTATATTCAAGAGAGTAGAGGAGATTACACAAAGGCCCCCGCTGAACTGATGGTGCTTTAAATTGCGGTCAAGCTGCTTAACTCGCCTTCTGAACTGTGTTGGAAATGTGCACGTGTGTTTTATAGGCAGGGAGACGCAGCTTTGCCACCACCAGCCACAATGGAAGTCCCACAAAACAATTGATGAATGTTAACTGAGGTGACACGCCGGGTCAGTTTTGACTTGGAAATGTGCAAAATGCTGTGAAAACAGCCCCTTGTGTTCACTCTCCCCCTTCAGATCTTATCTCCACATGTGATAACACCACTTAAGATCTCATACAGTAACACACATTAAGTCATTTCCCTCTCCAAACAAACTGAAGAGGAAAGTAAGAGAAAAAATAGGAGAAGTGAAATTTGGTACTAGATCCTTATTAGCCAGTGTTTACCCTCTGAGATTCTTATCAGCTTGTCTGATTTTGATTGAACCTATTTTCTGTGTTAGAATTATTTTTGTCACAAAGAGAAAAATAATAATCTCACAGGGCGGGAAGCTTATGGCTTAATTTGCCTTCCATTCTGCTTTATTCATTTACTTGTTCATTCAATGCCTCTCCCACTGCATCCATCAACTTAATCTCTCTCTTCATATCCCTCCTCCTGCTCTTTTCTTAACACCTATGACGTCTGCTGTACCCACACTCACCCCCAAAGTCTGGCACTGCCCCTTCACTCCCCTTCTTCTTTTCTAAGACTCTATCGATTACAAGCCTGTCCTACAAAACGACCTAATGGAGGGTCAGCTTTAATGTGAGGGGCAGGGGGCCCCTGTCTTAGATGGGAGCCGGCCTGGCTTTAAACACCCTGTCTTCGTCTCCTCCTCCTCCTCCGTCCCCGCTGCCCCCTGCTGGGCTCCGCCTTGTCCCTCTTAGCCTCTTTGCATTTGAGATTGGGGGCCATGAAAAATCAACAGCGAAGCTATAACCCCCCCCCCCCCCCCCCCCCCCCCCCCCCCCCGCTCTTTTCTTCCC
>CAAKHD010014313.1:383605-419943 GCA_901007705.1 Fistularia tabacaria
CTCCTCTCTGTGTCGCCTCCCCTTCCAAACCCCCTCACGCCCGAGAGCGCCCCCCCACACACACACACACACACACACACACACACACACACACACACACACACACACACACACACACACACACACACACACATACATTCACACACACTCAAACAATGATATTTGGATCATAGTAACATGCCATGAGTTGGTATGTCATGTCTTTTCATGTAACATCCATGAATCTGGTGCATTCATTAATTTTTTTTCTTCTTTTTTTTGCAGGATCGTAGCCGGTGCCAGTAGACTGGAGTAACAGGGAGCGGCTACATCCACAATGGAGTAGTTATGGATAATGGCTACATTGCTCAATAGGCTTTTGACATTGCCTGTGACAAACGGTAGAAATTTCTTTTCAAATTCAAAGGGATTGAAAAAAATTAAAAATAATACCATACTTTAGAAAAGTAAAGCTTCACATTATTTTTAATTAACATTTAATTAATTAACATAACATTATTTTGGTTGGGATATTCTAATCAAAATATATCCAAAGGAAGGCAGAACTTGTGATTTTAATCAGACTTGACAGATGCACATGCTGTCTGTGTTCACTCGGCATGCAGGAACTGGCACACAGCAATGACAGTGAGTGAGTGCGAGCGCAAAAAAATAAAATGAAATAAAAAAATCTTGAACACACACAACTTTATCTGTGTGAATCTGTGAAGAGCTTACTCATCATCAGCGGCTGAGGTACATAAAAAAAGTAAAGTGATCTAGGATTTAGGAAGTGCTTTAACCTGTGTTTTTTTTTTGAAAATCCAAATTTACTTTGCACATAGATCTGCTGCCTTCAAATTCTATCATGATTCCCTGTGTTTTCATGTGCGCTCTAACATGCAGTTTCTGCAGTTGTGAGTGGTATTTTTTTTTCAGTTAGACAGACAAGCAGACAAGCAGACAGAGCTGAAGACTTTTAAAGTGCAGGCTGCTAAAAGCCATGCTTCCTCTGTTTTTTAAGCCGGTCTGGGAACTGACACTGAGCAGACTAACCCATGTGATTACATTCTCTGAGAGGGCACAGTGTGCATGTGTGTGTGTCTGTACGTGTGAGTGTATGTTAACGTGTGCATGGGAGCACAAAAATGAGCAAACTGTCTGCATCTGTGTGCCTTAGCTTCTCAAGCTTTTGTCATGAATTGTGCTGAGATATATTCTGTCCACGCTCATGTGTGTTATAAATGCACAGTGTCTGATGTGTGTATTTTGCAGCCCAGCTTTAGGAAGTAGCCACACCAGGTGGATCTCATTGAAACTTCATTTTGGAACAAAAGGAGATACATAACTCGCTGAGTGAGATGAAGAAGATGCTGTCTTGATATCTGCAGACTTTCATTTTGAAACGGTCCACGGGCATAATGAACAAAAGTTGACCCATGTTGATGATGCAATTCAAAAAAGCTCAATGATGTAATGTCTCAAGTAAAAAAAAAGGCTTGAAATATAATTGCAAATGCTTCTGTACTGCAGCTGCTGACATGTGATTTAACGGCATTGTTGCATCTAACAAAGCTTCTCTTTCATACAATGATAATTACAAAATAGTAAGGCATGTTGAAGGAAGGAACATGAGGATGAGGAGGGTCAGGATTGTAAAAGTCATCTTTTTGAGACGTTTTATTTTTAGGCATAAAATCCTGAAATATGTTCAGTCAGTAAAACAGAACAGTATATAGAAATACATTATACATGCTGTATTTACCTACCATTAAATACACAGAAAATAAGAACTCAGTCCTTATTTCTGATTTCAACCTCAATATGGTTGCATTTTAAACAATTTCACTAAATCTTGAAAACTGTCAGAACACAAAGTGAGCCTGTCTGGTAAGTCAATTAAACCTCTGCGTAAACAAGTTGTCTTTGAAGGCTCCACACAGTGTAGCTACAGCTCTCTGCGACCTGCATGCTAAACCCAGTTACAGGCAAGAGAAGAAGCCCTGACTCCCTCTGCGTTACACTTAGTCAGATAATTGGAAATGCGAGGGCATTAGCTCCAACGGGATTAAGAGGGGGAATTAAATATGTTAATCCCCAAAATAGGTAAATAGCCTCAGTGATACAATAACCAATTTCTAGGGTTTTCCTCCCCCGAGGACATGTCTGCCTTTGAACGCAACATGCACACACAAATCTACACACTCAATAGCACAAGTATATAAACACAAGCGCATACACATTGCACATGAGAGCCAAGGAGAGAGTCTCGAGTGTTTCATAAAGTTCTCCAAGGTCATGCCTGTGGTGTCGTGTGGCCCCGTGTCTGACTCCTGAACCTGTTCTCCCAGGTCTGCCTCTTTGTTCCAGAGATCATTACCTCTGTCGCTACGCTCTGCTCTGCACCCTCCTGAGACCGCTTTGTCGCCATGTGTTCATCTGCCTTGTAATTATAGCATGGTCCTGGATGTCACGGTTTAGGGACTCTGCCTGGGTGTGAGTGAATGTGAGAGAGAGTAAGATATGCAGCATTACGTTGTGCCTTTATGCGAGAGGGTGTGTGGAGTTTGTAGGTGCACGGGCGCGTGTATGTGTGCGTGCACGCCACATGTTTGGGATAGAGCGGGTATATTGGTGTTTGTGTGAGCACACGGTGCATATGTAATTTCAATCACCAAAAAAGGGCTATGTAAATTAAATATCGTGCCCTTTCTTCTTTAACTATTTAAGCAGAGGCATTGCCTTTGGAGATGGCAACAAAGCTGGATTTTATTGAACAGCTGTACTGGTGAGGACATGAAACATCCACTTGGAAAAAGAAAGACATATTCAAAAACAGTGTCACATAAATCATAAAGCCAAGGTGCCAGGGCATCAGTTGTGGCCAAAAATCAAGTTTAACTTCCCCACTGAGATCAAAGTGAATTTTCATATATAATTAGTTAAGTACTATTTTAGAACTCAAGCATTACAGAAGAATGAAATTCAAGAAAAATATATTTAAAAAAATAAAATAAAAAACCCTGAGGTTGCTCGCTTATCGCCTCTCTAAGGCCTCAGTTTGATGTTTCTGTTTGTCCAAAGATGAATGTCTTTGAGGGGGAGAGAAAATGAAGAAGAGAAAGATGGCATTAAAAGACAGAAGTCAATCATTCAAGAATGCAAGAGTATAATTCTATATACACTATAACACAGTCATATTCAATAAAGTCATTACTTCTGGCTTAGCTATGGCAATAGTATTTTTTCATGGATAGTCTTTTCTTTGTATTTTTTCCTCACACCATCGCTCTATTCTCTGTATTGGCTACAGGGCATGTAGGACAACATCAATACTCTTATTTTGTAACATGAAACCCTCTATTAAATCCTAAAATTCAACTGCAATGAATGTCATTGGACACATTCTACCTCTACTGAAGGAAGAAAGCAACTTCATTGAGCGGAGATGCCCAAATATCACCAACATCTCTTATTAGACAGACTGAACATTAGATGCCAAATAAGAAGCAAATGAAGAGCTGGGGAGTAACTGCTGCCACCCTATGGGAAAAAGGATAAAAAATAAAAAAATTGCTACACTATGTTTCTTATCTAATTCCAGCTGAAGGAGGAACCACACACACAGTCCAAGCTGCACTTATCAGTCATTAGGCATTTAAATGCTTGCCCAGAGAGAAATTAGATTTCTGAAGAGTTAAGAGGATAACTACTGGCACTCTCTTAAAACAACTGAGCACTTTCAACACTATTGAGTGGATTGTGAAATGCCGCATTCAAAGAGCTGTGATGAATCTCTATGATTAATATTTCTGAATGACAAATTGTAATAAAAAAAGAAAACAAATTTAAAAAATGACAGAACATCACTTCTCAGTAATTAGTATGCAGAAAAAGCTTGAAGTAGGAAGGTGAGTGATTGAATAAAAAAGAAAATCACAGAGGATGCTCCAGTCAACTCCCTTGTTGTTCTTTATCGGCTGTGTTTGTCCTGTGTTTGACTTTCACAATATTTGTCTTGAAAATTGTCTCTCTCTCTCACTCTCTCTCTCAAAAAAATTATATATATATATGTGCATTTATTTATTTTCAATATTTAATTATTTTATTTGCCAAGGGGTGTCTCTCCCACTTAAGCAAAGCATATCAAAATAGCATGCATGAACCCAAACTGCAGCATGCTGGTATACATGCCTGGCATTATAGCTCTTAATAACTGCCCTTTTTTCCCAGTTTTGAAGCATTGTTGTGCCATTTCAAATCCATTCTGCAAGTCCTTTCAAATTTATGTGAAAATGATTGACAGTAAGTATGACAAATTACAGTGTGAAATCCCTTTCACCACATTCAGTAGACCACTGTCAGTTCTGTGGTTCCTCCCAGTATTTAAACTGAGAAACAGATTACAAAATGCAATCTCAGCTTTGGACATCACACTGATCTTTATTGTGGACAACATCCTGACGTTTTCCAAACTGTAACATTTGATTGATTTGAATACATTTTTTATTCGGTGGTGGACAGCTGAGGCAGAAAAATAATGTCGATCAGAGTCCTCTCAGGAGCATTGCTTTCCTCAAAATGGAAGATGAGGAGAACGATAAAACAACATTGTAATAGCTATTGCATTAATGCTCCTTATGGTCTGACGGCACCTTGCATGGCCCTACCACCATCTTGTGTGACTGTGTGTATGAATGGGTGAATGTAATACAGTGTAAAGTGCTTTGAAACCGCAAAGTGATGAAAGCACTAAATAAGTGGAGACCATTTATAAAAGTCAAATGCAAATATTTCGTGGTGTGAATTGTAAACAAGAATGCATGCAGAAGTAAAGATAATGGAAAGGTTTTGCATTTCATGTGTGAGTAAAACAAAAATAAAGATTTGAGAAAGAGAGAGAGACAGAAAACTAGTGAGGATGAGGAAAATTTACAGATATCCCTAAAATATCAGTCACAAGATGACCATCAACCTATTAAGCGCAGGAAAAAAATCCCTAAATGGCAAATATTATGAGGAACATGATTAAATGTGCAAGATACTGTCTCTGTAAAAGGTAAACAATGATTTTCATTTTGCAGTTTGCATTTTTGCCTAACTTCTGTTCATGCAAGATAATTTCTTTTCATCCACTCATTTCTTCCTTCAGTCACTTACAATTACTTTCTAGATGTTCCATGACATCTGTGTGATCCAGTGCAGAGCTAAATACAGAATGCGAAGTACACACTTTTTAAGTGTTATGTTTATTATCAGAAATTATATGTTTAAATTATTGCTAGATGTTTGAAGCTCATTAAGAGATGTATAGAGCCACATAAAACGAAGTACCTCGGGGGAAGGTTATGAGGAAGTAGAATTCTTTCTAATTATAAGTGGTGAAATAATATTACAGTGAGGAACAAGCTTTTGTTCTCACATCGAAATATTCACAATTGCTCCAGCTATTATTCATAGCAACTCCAGCAAGAGCAAAAATATTCTCATTTTGAGATGTCTGTGATAAATATCTCCTTTCAATGTAACTTTGTGCTGAAGACTTGGCTGATTTTGAGACTTGACAAAACCATATGGTACGCTGGAAGAAGTTTGTGTTTGTTCTGTACCCTTCCTGCTGATAACTGCAGCACTTAAACACACCAACGCCACCCTGCACAACTTTCCAGGCTCATTTGTTGCCAGTGGAACAAATTGCAGAGCATTACCCAAACTTTTATTAGGTTCACAAAACAAGATCCCTCGCTATAGATGTGGGTGAGGAGTATTAATTTAAGGAAATGAAGATGGGGGTAACTAAAGGCCATCTGGATGGAGTCCTAACAGGATATGCTGTGCAGGGGACTGGTTAGGGAGGAGGATGGGGGTTAGTAGGAGGAAAGGAAACCACTTTGCAATTATGACCTTGTTTGATTGTCTCTCTCTTCTTTCTGGCTGTCTGTCTCTCTGTTGCTGTCTCTCGCTCACTCTCTCTCTCTCTCTTTGCCGGCGAGCAGAGAGAAAAGCCCAGTTCCAAAACTGTAGGTCACCTCTGAACAAGGGAACATTTAGCCTAAGTGTTTCCTGTTACAATAAAAATGTATGTCAAGTATGTGAACCAAAGTTCCTCCGTGCTCAGAGCCTTTCTGAGCACGCACGCACGCACGCACGCACGCACGCATGCACGCACGCACGCACGCACGCACACATGCACGCACACACACACAAACACACACACAGCAACCACAGAATTTTGGTTTGGAGTCCCTAGCAGCAAAACTTGGTCCATTCTGCACTGGGTCGCCAGAACTCAAGAATAACAACGTGATTAAACCAAGTATGGACTGTGTGGGTAAATATGTGTTTGTGTGTGTTTTTTGGTGTGGTGGTGTGGCATTGTGAAATGGGTGGGTGTACTGCGTGATACAAAAAGCCCATGTCGTTGTGGTGCCCACCTCATGATAAGAGTTTGGGAAGTGGTTGCATGGTGATAGCCACAAGGCACAAATGTGCAAGGGGGCTCCAAGTGCTAATTTTATTCATTTACCTCCCTCTCTGGATAATTGTTTCTGTCAACCAGCGACAGCTTGATAAAGGATTTCACGCCTCTGAAAACAGTTACACGGCTACTTTGGAAGGTGATCGTCAGAGCTGATTATATTTATCACCTGCTGTAATATCCATAGTGCGGTGTAAGTGGATTCGTTCTCTGAGGATCGCTGTCACTGGGAGCAATGTGTGAAGAGTTCTGCACCCTAGTAAGATGTCTGACATTCTACGCATAATAAAGCAAATACAGATACATCAGATACTATTTCATCAAAGCTTAATCAAATGCTTTTCTGAATCATATTTACACAGATTCCACCTTAAATTCACCCTTTGAAATGATTCCATTCATGTTTGTGAAGAACAAACATGATTTAATTTTTGCTGTCATAACAATGCCTGAATAAAACTAACCAAAAGAAAATAATAAATCAAATAAACTCCATCAGCAGAATTGCAATTATTCATGTACACTATCATCCAATAATGGACTCTAAAAATTGATATAGAACACATTAACATTTACATTAACATTTTGAGAAGTATTGCTTTGCTTGAATTTGATTTTATAGACATTTTTTGGGGGGGGATTTGCTTTAGGAGCTTCAACTCTCCATTTGTCAAGGTGTGAATTCCCTTTTGATTCCTGTCAACTGCAACTGGTAAGACTTGCAGATTTACTAACTACAAAGGGTAGAAAAATGTCAGTTAACAGTTGACCTCACAAATGCTATTCATAAAGCTTTTAACTGCAGTGTGCACCTTTACCTCAGTAGCTGACAGATACCCGCCCCTTTGAAAGAGTGGCCTGCAAATCTCTTCCCATCTAGTTCAAAAGCATGTCACTCTGATTCCACTTGGGGAAGTATGCTTTTATTGGCCTCTTTTTGTAACATCCCCTTTCCCCCCTCCATCAAAAGAAGAAAAACAAGTCAAGCCGTAGTCTAATTTCCTGACTGCTTCATCATCCATCTTGAAAAATACTCCGTATTTGTTCATGCCTCCTTCCTTTCAATGCGTTCAATAAACGCGTGTTTTGCACAACGGTAGTGTGTGTCAGCCACTTTGCCCCGTGTAGCCAAACTCGACATGGCAAATGCCCTGGATGGACTCTCATTCTTCCATACCCTGATGTGCCTGTCAGACAGTCTGCCTTCAGCCAGAATTAACTGAGTGGAGGGATAGCATGATTCTTATTTGTGCACACATTTTCTGTTTGTATGTGTTTGTGTGTGTGTGTGCATGCGTGTGAAAAGTCCTGTTCAAGTGGTCCATATTACGCAGCCCAGAACTCTCCACAGTGGTTAGCCGTGGAGGTGGTTGTGGATATGCAGCGTTGAAGGGCAGTTGCATTTGCTGACTGGAATGAATGGTATGGAGCAGTGGTAACCATTCATGCATGCTCCTTTACCTCTCTCTGTTTCTCCACCCCCACCTCCTCCTCCTCACCCCGTGCTCTCTTGCACTAGCTGTTTCCCATTGGAGATTTCGAAAGTAGCGATGCAGAGGGTGAAAATGTCAGAGGAGAAGAGAATGCAAAGTAATAGAAGACGGGATAAAGAGTATAAGGTGAATGAAGATGACTGAGAGGAGAAAGTTTAAGCGAGACCAAAGGGATACGCACAGAGACAGAGAGAGGGAGAGATGGAGAGAATGAGAGAGACTAGTCACAGGGCAACTGGAGTTGGAAAGCACTGCAGCGTGAAATAAGGGAGAGGAGCAGCTGAACCAGAAAGAACCCAGGCTGCTCATTACAAAGGCCTGAGCCTGACTCTTACCCTCCGAACACTGTAACACACACTCACACACGTGAGGATACATAGAAATAAAGGAGACTTGGGGAGAGGAATGAGAGTGCACCATCCGCACACCATACACACACACATACACACACACACACACAGACTTCAACAAAGCACACAAATATAGTTGTCATATAGAATTGGTTTTGCACATGCTGTAAATACATAGAATTAAAGATAAACTAAATGCAAGTGGTTAATTATTAGATATAAAACCATACACAAAGCCATGATTTAAATATATGGAGGTAAAAAAACTGCAAGTGTAGTTTATATCATAAGACAGGACAAAGACAACTCATCAAGAATGGAATTTATTTCATTAACCGTTAGTAAGCCATAAATATATTGCAATTGCCAGGATTTTCCAAAAACATCCAGAAAATCTCTCTTCTCATTATCCGTCCTTTTTTTTCTGGAACAGCTGATGAAATATTTGGGTGGATTTTTTTTTTGTTTGTTTTTGATGGATGTTATTTCTTCTTCTGACATTTGAGCAGATGCCTCTGGAAAAAACACTTTATAAACATTGTAGTCAATGACACAGAAGCGTATTTCAGGAAGGTATTATGATTCATATTGATTAAATCAGTGATGAAAATCAAATTAAAATTGGATTTTTATTCTACATTATTAAAAAATGACATATTAAGATATTGTGGATGATGAAACAATGTTATTATTCGTGCCAAATGAAGCGTAAATGTTTAATCACTATGGGGTCCGCTAAAAGTAGAACTGACAGTTATTCAAAAATTAATCACTGAGTTAGAAATCAGCGCACAGGAAATGCCTCAATCTGTTTTAACAAATAAATTGACTGTTAAAGTATATGACTTCATCAACATTTACAACACACCCTTTTATCTTTTAAACACACACTGGAACTGATGGCCAGTAGCGGTGTTCAATCCAGCAGGGAGAAGTAAATATTAAAAGAGACATATAGAGATGTAACAAGGAATGGGATGACAATATTCTCCTTAGATATTCCTTTACAAGTTCTCATAAGACCTTTTGATTTTTTTTTTGTCTTTTTTTTTTTTCAATTCAAACAGAAGATGCGGCGCTGCAGTGGCTCTTGGTCCCCTCCTCTCAGCACACTGTCACATATTCTGTGAAATACTGCCATCTCTTGGTGCGTGAATGAGGACTTTTGCAGACAACTGGCTGACTAAGTTGAATCAGGATTTTCGCACAAATTGATGATGCTGATTATAAGATGCCCATATCTTATATCACAATATAAAGTTATCAAAACAGGATATTTTTCAGTTTGCACACTGCAAACTGAGTCATGATGCTGAATTGCATTTTCGGGACATGAGCAGAGCTGATTCAGCAGGATTATGAGATGTTTCGTTGACAGACATTAAAGGTTGCCTTTTTTTGGAGGCTGAAACCAGCAGGTAAAAGTGACATCTTTGTGAAGGACTCAAAGTGTGTTTTTCTGCCACCTGACTTTATAGTCAACTTGTAATTCAATATTCCCCCGTCAGTGCTTTGCATGGTTTCTAGAGAGGACTGAAATGTTTCACCGAATGTATTTCCAGCATGGAACAGGTTGTTCATCACAACGTCTGTTGATCGTAAACACACAGACACACACTGCGCTGGAAACTTTGAGGTGTGAGAATAAACAGTTTAACATAACAACTAATCTTCTCTCTCCCTTGCCTCTTGTGTAGCTTTACGCCATCTGCCTCTGCCCACCTCTCTCTGTCTGCGCTCAAGCATTTTTACGTGAGCTTCATTTTCAACCTTCTTTTCAATTCTTCAATTCTTTTCAACAAATGCCAAAACCTCTGGTTAGTGAAAATGTCAGATTCTTTGATTTGATTTTATAGGATTTCATCAGGGACTGAAGGCCATGTGGTTCTGGCCCCTCTCCTGCCAGTGGACTGACTACTCTTTGCATTTATACATTCATTCGAGCTAAATTCCTGCTGAGGATTCAATTTTTTCACACAGGGTCAATTACTACTCACAACCCCCCCACAGGTCCTCCTCCACACAAAAAGATCAGTTGTTTTTTTTTCTCAGCTTCAGTTAAACAGATTATTCCTGTTTAGGTTAGGTGTAGAAAGAGAATACCTCACAGTTCTAATTAGTTAGTATTTAAGACCAATAACAACATGATATTTTTTTAACTAAATAGCGAGCTGAGGGTCTTGACGGTTGATATGTTGCTGCACAAAGTGAGGCAAAAAAATCACTCTGATTGAGATTTCTATGGATACAGATTCCTCCCCAATGACTTTTTTATTCCAACCTCTGCCTTTCCCTCTCCTTTTTTTCTCTACCCCTTGTGCGCTGTCATTGCTGAGTGCTAAGTAAGTATGTGCTCTTGATGTTCCTCATTGCCTTTCAATATTTGGCAGTGTGGCAGCAGGGGATCAAAATGTGTGTCTGCTAAATGTCAGTGGGTAAAGGGGGTTGAGTTTAGAGAGGCTCACACCACGATGCACCTGCTACAGAGTCGAGCAGCGGGGGGAAGTTTCATCTTGGTTTGATCCTGAATGAAAAAAGGCTATGAACACTGTGTTGTCATCACTATTTGCCCCCCATTCTGAACATCAATTTAACACCTTTCAACAGATGGCTGTAGAACAAGCTTACTTGATCATTTAATCACATCAGAAAATCAGAATGTATGCAGAATGTATGCCACAATACAAAATTATGATTGATTACAACTTTAAATATATCGTTATCCATTTGACATATATACTGCTTGAGGCAAAATAAGTAACAAAAATTATTGTCACTTACCTTCCATAGCACCTTTCCGGTGAGATTAGACATGATGAAAGCAACCCATACAGACAACTCTGTGTTGCACAGCCATCAAGGTTTGATGCATGATTATAGCGCAACTGTTAATATGCAGTAATCTGAAATTATTAAAGGTTTGGAGGTGCACTGACTGCTCAAATAAGAATGCTTCCAGTAAAACTAACCATCAACCGCTTTGATAAAAGCAGTTGCCAAGAGAATTCATTATGACTGTTTTGGGTTTATGTATGACATTAGACTGAGTTCAGTTTGTATATGAAATGGTCTGGATGATCATTCACGTGACGAGTCATGGGAAGTATCTTTGGCCTCTGGGGATTGAAAAAACAAGACAGGAAGCCCTGAAGAACCACTGCAGGCCATCCTCCTCCTCCTCCTCCTCCTCCTCTTCCTCTTCCTCTTCCTCCATGCCACTTGGCCTTTGTCTTTACTTGGCATGTGTGTATCTGTGTGTGTGTGTCTGCATCTTGTCCTTGTTGTCAGTCTGTGGCTGGACCATTGGAGGCAGCTGATGCTATCTCATGGCAGTATTGTGGCAGCCCCTGCTGCAAATAATCAAAAGCAGCTGTTTGGAAAATACCAGAGATGCCTAATAGGAAGCAATGATGTCCTGGTTTCACTCTCGATCCAACAAGTCACCCATGCTTTGAAAAGAAATGGATAAATTATTATTAGCAGCAAGCAGACAATGTGCATCCTCCAACTGTTGGTGTCATCTCACTATTTTTAATATTGAGATGAGTTTTATTGACAATATCTAATTTTGCTTTCTCTTAGAAAAAGCCACTAATAATTCAATCAGAGTGTGCAATAATAAAATATCTTTGTGGGGGGAAAAGGAGAAGGAAAATACCTATTATTTCTGTTATTTGGTTTCCCGACCAAAGCAACTGTTCGGAGGGTTTGATTATGTTTTGTTTGAACATGTCAGTTAATGAATGCCAATCGTGGTATGCTGGTAGGTTTGCAAGCATATCTGCTGATCTTAAAGTCCCAGCAGATCTTGACCAAACACTATGTATGACAAAAACAAATCTGTGTGTCAGTATGGGGTTAGGAGGCTTAATTAGGGGTCCTGACTCTCTGTCTGCAGCTCCAAGTCAAGCGTCAGCCCTCCCTGATTGGTACAAATCTCATTTTTCTAAGCCACAAAGGTTCCTTGAGAGGGTCGGCTGCCTGCCCTGATGATGATGTTCTTGTGCCTTTAAAAGGCCATTGATTACGTAATTGGAGAGGGAAAATGAGGAACCATTGTGAACTCAGAAGTGGCTAAGAACTTTGTTAAGTGGTGGGAACGTTTGACAGTTCAGTGCAGATTTTAAATTGGTTTCACACACAGGAGGCAAGTCATCTTTTGTGCTGATGCAAAAAAAAAAAAACTTATCAAAGGAAACTGCAAAAGAAAAGGATGCATGTTGTTTTTGAGCTATTAAAATCATCTTTTTGAGTAAACTTTGCATCTCAGGAGATAGCGCTTCTTTAAGTTTTTTCATTTGGGTGGTGCCAAAAGAATATCATACCAAAGTGTGTGTTTTAGATTTGACAACAAAGAGAGACATAAGTGGAATTAACGGAAACATTCGCAGCAACTTTCTAAGAGGACAAAATATATAAATTATTATAATGAGAAGAAATGGCGGAAGAAATGGCTCTTATTTCCCTGAAATGACATGTATTTGTTCTGTAAACCTAAAACAAATTCAGAAACACCAGCTGCATATGCGTCTGCGTGTCTGCGGTTCTGTGTGTCGTATAAGCCATACACAGTCCATTCCATGAACATTTGCTGTGAGGCCACATGAACAAAAGCAAAATAAACTGCAGGGGAAGGAAGTGGTTAACATTAACAAGGATCCAATAAGAAGATTAAATGTAAAGCGCTGGCTTTGGTAATTGATGTGTTCTTAAGTGTGTGTGAAAGTATGTTTGGGTCTGCCTAGGTGTGTTTGTGTGTATTTGTGCATGTGTTTGTGTAAGTGTGTGTGTGTTTGTGTGTATGTGTGGTGGGGGGTGGGGTAATTGATCCCAGATCTGCACCATAATACTATGGGTTGATTAGCAAATGTCTTTACCGTAAATAGTTGCCACTAATCATGCGACATCAGGGCAGTTAGCAGAAATGGGGAGAACTGAACATGAGAGTGTTTTAGAAGGTTTTATGGTGTAAAGAGAGAGACGGTTGTTTTGGTTGTGGGGGGCTGTTCTAAAAACAAAAGACATCTCATTGCTTGAACTGTAAAGAACCATGCAATTAGAATAGAACTTTACTCAATGTGTTTTCATAGTTGTTTTATTAGAATGTTTAATTATGGGTATTTATACAAATCAAATGAGTAAATAAATCAAATAATTTGGGGGTGGGGGCGGCCTTTTCAGTCACATAATCTTATTCCAATTAACCTCTGACTTTCTTAAAATGCTTGTATTTGGTTTAAGATGAAGAGTTTTACCACACATATAGCTACAGTAAGTTAATTTCCAGACCAGCAGCGAAAGGGAAAAAGACGTGTGGAATAGAATTTTACATTTAGCTAAAAGATATGTCTATGGTTGAAATAAATGAAAGGTCATTACATTGTTGCATGTTGGAGAGCTCTGCAGTCAAATCATTATGCAAATTTGGATAATGACATGGTTTAGAAAAAAGTAAGACTCACTGTTGTTTCAAGTTAAGAGCACAATTCCTCAATACACTATTTACTGTTGGAATGATTGTTGTAATATTTCATTTTGTTTTATTTTATTGTATTATATGACCACATTTTAAAGGCATAAAATCTTGACACACAATGGTGTTCTTTTCAGTAAGTCATTACTTAATACTCTGGCGTTTTCTCACTCAATAAATTCAAGATATAAGGAAGAGATGGCAGAAAGTGTTGTCTTGATGCATTATCTAATGTTTTGCCATATTATTCCATTTGTTAATTTCACTCAAAGAAAATGGACAGAAATGTCAGCTAATATCAACTTGACTGCAAAATTCAATATCAAAGGGTTCCACTGACTGTAAGAGTGTAAACGGAGCTATCATTAAAGTCAAAGCCCTTCTGCTGATACACATAGTAAAGCTGTCAAACAACCATGAAGTTGTACTTAAGTTCTCTTCAAAAAACCAAATGCAGTAAATTATGTGCAATCACTGGACTTATTTCATGTTTTCATAACTAAGAATAGAATAACTTGATATTTGCAATGGTATGCCTACACAGGTTGGTGTTCTTATGTTGTAGTTTATGCCTTTCTTCATCAACAAAACTACCAAAGTTCTTCTAACCTCAAGTACAGGAGTTTTTGGTAGTTTGATATAATATCTTGCATATAGCAACCAGATGGAGCCTAATAGTTTCAGATGTGTGTTATTTAAGCTGGGATACATAGAGGAAACATTCATGTACTGGGATAAATTTTGATGAAAACTTAATTGGTAGATACAGATATGACATTTAAAGTAGTGGGTAATATTTCAGCAGCACTGTTTATCTGATCCTGCGAAAGGTGTGTTTTAGGTGTGTTTTTACAGGTTGGATGGATCGTGTGGAGCAGGAAATGAGTTTAGCTGTATGCCGTGCCATTCCCCACCACTGTATCTCTGAATGTACATGAAATCCTAGAGTGCTGAGCGAACAGTAAACAGACTGCAGCATTTCATTTCAGGCTCTGATACCAGCTGGTTTTGTTAACACCCATTGCAGAAATACAATAGTACCCTGCATTAAAACTCCCCCTGCCAACCGCATCCATTAGGCAATTATCACTATGTTGCAATAAATGCCTACAATCACAAAGCTGCGAGATTTAAAGCTTCTATCTATTGCAAATTACAAATAAATTGTCTCTCCTCCTATGTAAACAAAATGCTTTTCAGTTCTCATAAACAACCAGATAGCATGCTATTCCGTTTGCTTTTAACATGCTGCCACTTTCAATTCTGTGTTAGGATGACAGAAGCCCAAGGCAAAGTTAGAAAAAACACTAAATATATGCCATTATGGTTAATAGATTGAACTAAATCCAAGACACTCAGAGATTATCTATTGAGACGCTGTCAAAGAGGAACAATGCTTGCCATCTCCATTCCCGTACAATCTGTATTACTGTAAACCCATACACCTTGGTCTAGAGAAAAAAAAGATGTGGAATCAGAGTAAGATGCAAATAAAAATAAATATGGGATAAAGATAACCTGAGGGCAAGGCGAGAGGATTTAAGCGAGCATTTGTTCTGCTCAGCATATGTTCGCTGCATACTGTATATCCCTAAACCCCATGTCCAAAATATGTTACAGACAGTGTGGAAGGGTATGGATAGTGTCGGAATGTTAATGGTTTTCCGATAATTACTGCTATCTGTGTGCTGTAATCCATCTTTCAGAGCAACTCTAAACAAAAAATGTACATCTGTTTATTTTCCATTTGACAGGCACAGGACGCCATGTGCAAAAAGTTGATACTGTACTGAAGTTTGCCCACGTCATCTGAAAAAAGAAACGCAATCTTCGCTTTCAACCATGACTGGCGTCGCATTAAATGGAATAAGTAGGTGGAGTGTGGTAGAGACCTTAAGACGGGAGCAGAAGACATCTTGACAAGAAAATATATCGGAAATGGTGTTGAAATTGCGGAAACGTGAATAAACATGGCCAGCACCCACCCAGTGCAGGCTAAACTGTAATTTGAGTGGGACGGGTCATGATATCAGACTGAAACATGGAGTTGCTGTTTTATTTTTGATTATCAATTAAGTCATTTCAGAGGGGAAAAACCTTAATTTCATTAATGCAGCTTATAATTTAAGGAAAAAACTAAGGTGAAGCTGATAATTGAAACACAATAACTAAGTAATGTGAGCTCTTGGGATTCATCATCAAATTTTGTACCTTCATGAAATTGCATTTGACACAAAGACATAATTAATAATGAATCCATCTTGAAAAATGATGCATCAGCTGCTGGTTTTTCAAACCCAATGTGTTTATCCTTTGGCAGAAGATTGGCTTTCAACTCAGCAACACAATGTCACTTGTGCTTGTAGTCATGGAGGGAAAAAAAATCAATCAATTGATGAATGAAAGATTAGTTATTGACAGAGAGCTAATTAGAGCTGTTGGACTATAATGATGAGTGAGTCCAGATAGATAGATCCTGTCCCCATAATCAGGATATAACTCATTTTACACGACCAGGAGAATGATTAAAATATTGACGTTTTGGATGTGTGTTTATTATCAGCATGCATCCATGTATCTTTGATCATTTTGTGTATTCATTTTGTTTTTGGCATGAAAAAATAACTTATCTTTTTTAAGTGCAGTGATTACTTTATCACCACAACCACCCTTTGATTATCATGCAAATATTTAAGGCCTTTATGCAGATGGAAACATTTCACAGTTGGGAGATTGGTACTGTAAACGCATGTGGAGGGAGGGATGTTGCAGACTACATGCATCTGTGCTCTAATTCATTGTCTGATTCTCAATAAAAGCAACGTGTAATGTTCATAATGCAATTACATGGACCGCTTAAACAAAAAACTATGTTTTTTGCAGAGCACATTTGTATGTATTCATCGCACCCACACTTGCACACTGTAAACACTTAATACATTAGTGTTGATTATCACACCCACACACTGAATGACTGACTTCATGCATCCCATTCAAAGTGTACGATTAAATACATAACGGCTGATCTGCAACACAGTCCTTCTTACCGTGAGTAATTGATTTGTAAGAATTATGGGTGTTCACTGTCTTTTGCCTATTCATTAATCACACAGGCGTTGTTTGAATAAAACAATGTGGTGAGTAATGATATTGATGAAGTCTGGTATGCACACATTTGTCTTGGGAAATGAAAATATGAAGCTCAACAGAGCAGATGTCCCATAATGCTGGAATTAAGTGATTAGAATAATCGCCTTTGTGCAAATAATCTCAAACAGCAAACATCCGCTCAGCCACAGCTGATCGCACGCTCCTGTGAGGCTGAGGAAAGGCAGAGTCGAGACTGTTTTGTTGCTGCTTCAGCTAATTTCCCATAATCCACTCTGATAAGGCCCCATGGTCCTCATCTACCTATATTGCATTGCCATGTAATGCACATTAGTCAATTAATAGTGTGTTAAATGACAGACGTTCCAGTCAATTGACTATCTCTAGACAACAGGGTTGCTATTGTCCCATGCATCAAAGGGGAAAAGAAGAAGACAAAACATTGATGGTTCACATATTTATTTGGTCACGAATACATTTTATTCCCTTGTTTCAGCTAATGATATAATGTGGTGTTGCTTATGCTGCACAACCTTTTTCATGTTGGGAAAACTTTGAACAACATTATTAATGCTTGCTGATTAAAATACATTAATAATGTAATAATAAATTAACAGTAACGGATAAAAATGTGTAACACCTTTCCATTGCCTCATCAACCCCGTTTGCCTTACACACATGAGATGCAGATCTTAAGAGTCATTCCCATGGAGAATTCGGGAAAACAGCCCACTATTATGCGACCCTCAGTCGAAGCCTTACCTCCTGACAGGGGTATTAAAATAAAATAAATCAGCCATTAAGAAGCGAGCCCTGGCAATTGAAACCCTATTAATGCGGCAGGCAGAGAGTCAGCCCCGGCATGATGTGACAATGGAGCACTGCAGTGCCCCTTTAAATGCATTTTGACCAGGTTTTTATTCCTCTGACTGACTGAGGATGACAGGTGTATGTACGCAGAGAGGGTGAGAGGACACACAATCATATAATTGCTCCCTGATGTTCATGTGGACAAACAATGACAGTCACTGATAATTACAGTAATTTTAATAAAAATGTCATGAAAACACAAAAAATGTGCATGCTTGTTGTGTTTTTACTCTATTTCATTTGCACAAACACTATTGGTGGTCATTCCTTTTGTCAGCCATCAATACAATTGTCCAAGTGTTTGTGGCGCCAGGCCCCATCAATGTTGCATAGGTTCCTTTCTCATTACCTTGGCTGTTAGACTAGACACCAGGTGATGGATCATGGCCCCGACTGGACCTCATTTGGGTGATAAATTGCTAGTGTTCCCTGTGAAGTGTGCAGGTGATTATACATGGACACAAAGAAAAACACAAACACTCATGCGCTGTGATAGACGGTAAATTGGTCCCTGGCAATTTAAGGTTCCCACTTATGATGCCCTTGATATGAAGGAACGCCAGCGTGAGGTATCCGAAATTAAAACATCAAATGCACACTCAAGTAAAAAGGCCCCATACAAAAGACGGGCAGACAGACAAAGCTGCCTTTATAAAAGTAGTCATACAAATAACATGGAATCTAGCTTTCCTATCAGTACATCCAAAGGAAAAAAGCTGTGAAAATAAAGCTTTTAATTGTGTCATTTTTACACTTGCCTCTGCAAAATGTGCCGCCACAAAACAAATGAAGGCTTCCAGGAGAGATGTTAGTGCTTATTTGAAATTTGGTCGGTAGTACTCCTTCACCTGTCACTAGTTATTGATATATTCATTAAAGGGCCCTATTCTCTTTCTCGGATATCAGTTTCTCTTGACAGTAGCAGTGTTGACAGCATCAGTCAATGAATCACTTTACAATTATGACTGTTGATGGCCCATGACACAAACTTGTAGAGGATGTCATTATATGAACATTAAAGTGAATCACAGGGATGCTGGGATGGGGGACCTGCAAGCAGGAACCCCTCCTACTCACATCCTGTGATAACTTCATTTCAAACGAGGCCCTTTCTTGTGTGGCCTTATTCCATGTAATAACCATGTAACATTTTGATTTTTTAAGCAGGCACTCGCCCTGTTTTTTGTTTATTTTGTTTGTTTGTTTTTGGAACTCTATATTCGGAGATATATTTGTGACCTCACAAAATAGTAGCTGCAGTCTCATACAGAGAAATTATCTGCAAAGTTTGACGAGTATTAGACAAACTTATATACAACTATAATGGAAAATTTCCCGTGAGCAAATACTAAATAATATAAAAATTTAAAAACTTTTGCATAATTAAAATGCAGACAAGTGCATTTTGAAACAATAAAGTTACTCTATACTGATTACATTTATTTTGATTATATCCTATGTTTAGTTTTATTTTGTTGATTTTAAGTCAGTTTCGATAACGTTCTTGTTATCTTCAATACCTCTAGTTGCTACTAATATGACAACCCTGGACGGTATTAGTACCAACATTTGAGGCAGTTTTCCCACCTAAACTGTGCCATATATTTAAATTTAGATTATGGCTGCCAAACATTCTGGTACATGTTAAAGTAACTATCAATAAGGAAATCGTTTTCTTTCTTTCCCACTGTGATTTTCACAACCAAAAAATCGTGAGTGAATCTCAAAGACGTTTTTCTTCTTCTTCTACTTTTTCTTTTAATTCTGTGAGACTGGTATTTGTGCCAACATTTGGCCAGTCATCCGCACCGCCACTCTCTGGTTTCCATAATAAGCACATACGCTTTCCAGGGTTACTCAAAACAAGTGTTGATACATTCAATGTGTTGACCTAAAATAGGGACGAAAAGGGGTAAATCTCCATCTATGTAAACACAATCACAGGATGAAATGTTGAGTTTTTGTGGTTTACATTTGATCTTTCCATGGGGTCTGCATGTATTTCCCAGCTATTACTGTTAGTAAAGTGCATCCCTTTGAAAGATAGTCTCTCATCTCCTTTTCCCATTTCTCTCTTCCTTCCAATACTCCAACTGCGGCAGTATACAAACACACAGAAACACATGTGGCTGGCCTTGTTGCCATAGCAGGCTAATGGGTTGCGGTAACAGCAGATTTGATTGCCTGCCTGGCGCTGAAGTGAAGAAGAGCGGACAGGACTAAATGAAACTCCATCCATCTTAATGAAACACAATTATTTTCCACTTATTAATCATTGAAAAATCAATATGTCTCTTCTCCAGCCAACATCAGCTGGATTTGTCATTTGAGGCAGAGCTGTTATGTATCATCCTCTGTGGCCCAGGACAGTCATGGGTTCAGTCACCTGTGTCCTTTAGGAGAGAAGGGGGAACAGCGTAGCAGCAGCTATAGCGACAGTGACGGATACAAAAATGGCCGCCGTATGAGTTGCAGTGGACAAAAATGATCGGAGAGGGAGAGTAACCATAAGAGTGTGAAAGGATATGAATAGCAAACAGGGAAGAGAGAGGGATGAGGATGAACGGCTGCTCCTCTGTCTCTTCTCTCAGAAACAAATGGGTAATCATTGGCGGCTATTTGCAATTGTGTGTTTCTTCACAGATCAATTTACTGAAACCTTTGTTTAATGGCTCCTTATTAACGTCTTAGACCTGGAAAAAAAGAACGCAGGGGATTCGAAATTTTAGTTGTTTTTTTTTTTTTCAATCAAGTAGATTATAAACAAACCAGTTAATTGAATTGGAATAGAAACTGATTTATGCTTAATTTTGGAATGATTTCAATGCTGTTTTCGAGAAATTCTATTTTGCATTTGAGTGAGCAAATAAGCAGCAGTATTTCCTGTACAAATGTACAGATGTTGCTTTCCTGATTGCAGCCATTATTTTCTTTGAAAATGTTCTTATTTTTTCAGAGACCTTTTTTTAAAATGTTGCATGTTTTTGTTTTTTTTGTTTTTTTCATTTAAGTTATAATCATTCTCAAACCAAGCACTTTTCTGTAAATAGTCATTTTAGGTCGTTACAATTCTGTCGGACCTTGTCAGTTGTGTAAACACATCTTAATGGAAAACCATGATGAGCCATCTCCTCATTACACAGTCTGAATGGCCTAAACCAGTTCCTCAATTATTTGTAGTTTTTTATGAACATACCTCTTTTAACAAGGGATCAGGCAGCATTCTGTTCCTGTTAATTAAATATTGGTGACAAGAGTTTCTTGACTCACAAGGTAGTGTGATAGGAATCAATGGCACTGATGCAGCTGTTTTTTTAATCTCTTTATTTCAATCTATTCATTTAATTAGGGCATCCCTAATATACAAAATGTGACCAGTACAAATCTGATTTTGCAGGCAAAACAGGAAAGAGAAAGCTGTCGTTTTAGTTAAAACATTCTGCATAAAAAAGGTTGAAACAATGACACGTATCTGTGCAGTTTGTCAATCATTTATTCTGCATTTTTCTGAACAACATAAAAACCTATCCATCCATTGGGGTAAAATAACTACTCTTGATTTGCCTTAAATGTCAGTATGTGGGAAATTCCACACTGATGTTTAAGGCTTCGTAATTAATTTTGATAATAATGTTGAGAGTAGTAGTCTGTATTTCTGGGATTTCTACATTTAGAAATGTTAATAAAAAAATTGCGTTTTCTGGATAGCTGTCATGCGGGAACAGAAATACTACAATATAGCTGAAAACATTGCCATCAGTCACAAGTAACTTTCTAGAACTCTTTAAACATAAAAAATGCCTTCTTTGTATCTCTCTTTTTCCTCTGTACAGAAATAAAATCCATCAATCTGCCCGTCATCAATTTTATTCCCGGCTCTGTCCTCGTCCGCCACCCCAAAGCCCCAAAAGGAAAGCTTTTGGTGCTGTTTTGAAAAATCGTCACAAGAAAAAATGATTCCAACCAGCTCAACCCTTTGTTTTCCCTTTCAATAAAGCGAGCGACAAGGCCAGCACTTGATGTACGAGCATTGTGGACGCCCGGGCATGCAGCAGAGTGCATAAGCAAAGCCATGTTTCACAGCACAGAGTGTTCCTTAAAGTCAGCATGCCACCCGGATGAGAATATAATGTTCTACAGCACATAAATGCTTCAGGTCAATACTTGATTTGCTCCATCCTGTTGTAGAGCCTCTGCTCTGGACAGGGTCTGGGGATGCATTAAGGCCTAAGAAACAGGATACAGAACTGGTTCGTTAGGGTGGGACTTTAGGCTGGGGGGTTGTGAGGCATGTGTGCTTTCCAGTGCCAGAGCTGGTGTGTTGGCTGGTCCCCATTCCTTTCGAGTCCCTGACATCATTTGCTGCATGTGAGTTTCCGTGTGTGAAATTGAGATGTCGCTCAGCACATAATTTCAAACGGACTTTGATCCTAAAAAGGTAAAAATGTTTCCTGTTTGTATCCTCATGTGGCAAAAATATGATCTGATCAATGTCAGGAGGTTGCTATGTGCTTGCATTGACTCCTGTGTGCATCTTTTGGCTCCAGCCCATGTATCACCCTGGGACAATGATCTTTTAGTGTCAGAAAATAACTAAATAATGGATAGCCTGAGTTTCTTTCAACATTAATGTTGAACGCCAGTCCATCTAAACTCTGACATAGATGTGAAGGGGAATCGCTTGTCCTTTCAGTGAGATAAAGTATGCTTTAGACATAAATGTGTTCATTTAACTTTATAGAGAGAGATTAATGACATCATGTCTTGCCATGACATCTCCCTTCATTTAAAATGAAGCTCAAAAATAAAATGGGGAAAATGGAGGATCTGCAAGAGTGAGTACATGACAGGAGTTTAAAGTGTTTGGGTCATTTTTTGTCAATTTTGGCCCTTGGGTTTCATTTGTCACCTATCTTCATCAATTCTATGCTGTTCATTTAAATATAGTGCTAAATAAACAATAAAATGACCCATAAAAAATTAGGTGTATCAGACTCGGGCACACTTACTTGAAAATATGCAACTAAATCTGCACATAAGTCTTGCTTCTTACAGCATATTCTACTCACCATACTGTACCTGATACACTGAAAAAGCATGATATTTTCCAGGCACTGAATGCTATATAAATGCAAAATTAATGAGTCTACTCTGGAATGAGTTTGTCTTCTGAAGGAAACTATTAATTTGTGGTGTTGGCCTGTAAAGTGTTTTTTTCCCCTTTGGCTTTTTTTTTTAACACAACTTGTCGCAGTGGCGGGCTCAAAGCTTGCTAAACCAAGTGAAGGAGCCTGTTTTTATCGTGGCGTTAATCCAGAGCCCCTGGGTCCCCTTGCCACATTGACCAGATGAAAGGCCTTGCCCAGATGTTTACAGCCTGTGAAAGTGGCAGGGAGCTGGTGTTGGATGCTGGCATGGCGCACCGTCAGACAGAAAACAAGGCAGTAAAGCCACACGCTGTTTATGTAGAGTTTGGGAAACACGACGAAAGAAAACCATGTTATAGTCATATGATTGGAAGCGAGGTATGTGGGTTCTGCTTAAAAGCACAGTACTGAGGGATATGTCCACGTTATTTGGATACAAAGAAGGGACATTTGAAAAACAAAAAGTTCAAAAAAAACAATTCAACACAATAAAACTTGAAAACTGAATCAGTCCATGAGCTCACTTACTAAAAGCCAATACTCCTGAAAGTTTAACCTTAACCCCAGTTTGCCAGATGGCACTCACAGTGGCACGGCCATTGAAAGCACACTGACCTGTTTGACTCTGATGAGAATGAGTGTGTGTGCCTGCTTGAAATAGTGTGTGTGTGTGTTTGTGTGCATATTGCAGTGAATGTGACGCTGAGAAGCATGTTTAGCCATGCCAGTCACTCAAAAGCCAGGCCATCTGGTGCTTTCTGTCACACCACTTTTATTTAGTTTCTGCTGTACAAAGTCAGGCAAATATTGCATAGAAAGCCAGTCCTTTGTTTTCCAACTTGAGCTGCATCTTTATTTCAATGATCAGAGGAGCATTTTGAATGAAATCACTTTACAGTATGGCAGCACCTCCAAGCTCCTTTCTGAGTAACATTTTGTGAAAAAGATTCTACATGAGATCTGTGGTACTGCTTTACATCTCAGGAGATCACTCCATGGCATGATGGGAAAAGCCTGTTGAGCAACATGACAAATAAAAGTAAAACTCACACTCCAGCAGATGTTGACTCTAATACTGCTAACCTTGTTGTGGTTATGGATACAGATTAATTTATTTTCTTTTATATCATTCATAAGAGAGAGGCAATATTTTAATGAGCCTGTATTTTACTGTGCTGCTTTCCCAAAACATTAAATAACAAAGCGGGAAACCCTGTGGATGGCATTGCTCTACATAAGCAAATGTAAATAAGCTGCACTTTTACTCTATATATAAACTGAACTGGCTCACAATATAATAGGTTATTCAGTGGCACTTCTGTTTTTTCTACAATCTCTTAAAAAAAATGTAATGATAATAAACAAAGAAATAACATGAAAAGATAACCCTTTTTTTACCATACTGTTAATAAGCTCTTTCAATGAGATTGTGTTTAATAAGGTATTTAAAAGAGAATAGAGTGTCTGGAGTATTTTATATCCTCAGGGATGCTGCTCCAGAAAACAGAATCACAAGCACAAAATTACTGAGAAACTCGGGTTACAGCAGGGAAAGTATCATCTGGAAACTTCCCCGTGTCCCAAGGTGCGCAGGAGGAAGTAAAACAATGGCTTCGTAAGAAAACCTGTGGATCTTTTCTAGTCATTGTTAGAAGGAGTCAAAAAAGAGGCACAAGCAAGAGGCACAGTCTGTTCCCACTTTTAGACTGGAATCTGGCTGCCTCAACCAGAAAGACTTCTGCAAACTCTGATTTGAATCCTCATTGGAGAACATTAACAACAGTGAGTGAAAAAATTTGACATTCACATTAAAAGGGATGTTAGGAGAGAATTTAGAATGGCCTTAAACTGCACTTTCCTGCGCAGCTTAGACTATATTTCACACCAAAGAGCCTTTGTTTTAAAGGGTAAAAATGTTGCTGCAATTTAGAAAACATCCATTTTAGGTAAAAGATTTTGAAGATAAAGATTGTTGTCATACAAAGAAAAAGACAAATGCTTGTGTTGTTACAATAGCTGTATTTTGAGTTTTTTATTTTTTCTTTCCAAATAAAGATTAATCAATAATTGTTTTCAAGTCATTTGTTAACATTTTATTCTTCAATTTTTACATATAAATTCATATCGATTTAACCTTAAAAGATATAGCTGCAGGGAAATAAAAGAACATTACCAAACAGAAATTACTGCCAGTCAACAGCCTTATTAGCCCAAGTGCTATTCACCTGATCCGGTGTTTGCATGTTTGTGCAAACTTTGTCTTCGGGGACGTTTAACACGTGTTATTATGTAGATGCTGTCTCATTATTGCAATAATGACCTGTTTACGACAGGATGCTAATAAACAACTGAATAAAGGTTTTTGGCATACTCTGTAATTTTTGAAATCAAGCAACAGCCACACCCCTAGCCTACTCTACCCAATTAGGCAGCCGTTTTAAATGAACGTGCTATGTGTTGTTCAAGCCACAATGTCCCCATGACTTAATCTGGATTGAGCACAGAAGCCTTTTATTAGGTTACATGTGGCTGCAATGTGTCTTGTCACTTTGCAGAGACAGCATCTGATAAAATCTGGAGAGGGAAATTAGATTGTCATTGATGAGTCAGTGAGATCGTGTGAACAACAGATCAATGGCTGAATCCCCATAATATATGTGGGGATGAAGACATAGCATAAATTACCTCACAAAATTTAGCACGGAAAGTTTCAGGAGTTGTCTAACTCCTGTGTCTGTTTTTGTTTCACACAGGTTTACCTCACACACACATGCGCACGTGCACGCGCACTCACACAAACAAATAGGTTTTTTCTCACTCTTTAGCTCGGAGCAATTGCACAACACTGAACAACATACAGTTCGTAAGAAAGAAGCCAAACCAATTCCAATACAGCACTAATGGGCCACATCATGCCAATACAATAAATAATGGGCCTTTCAGCTCAGTCAATAGTGAGTAAATGAAAATTTAACCTTTCATTAAATGTGGTCATATTACTTCCCCCACTAGCTTCCAAGCTCTGTTTCCTTCTGACACTTTTTTTCCATTATTTGAAACACATTCAAATGTTGCGATGTACATTGTTCTCTGTGTATGCTGTGTGTAGTCATGTGTTGGTAGACACACTAAGATGGTATAGATAATGATACCTACAATATCATATAAATATAGTGCTGGTTATCCAGGAGATCAATCGACAAGGCACCACAGTGAAGTGGTTATCCAAGAGTAAAAACATCATTTTTAAAAGGTGTTTCCTTGCCACAAAAGACACAGTTACCTGTTTCTACAGTGAGTTTTAATGTGTAGTATACCTGTTACTAAATCTCCTCTCACTTCTACAGGGTGTTCCACGGCATATTGAGAAAGGAAGTGATAAGTCTCTAGGCATTCTGTCTAGCAGTAGATGAAACATCTCTGGGCTGCTCTCCACTGTGGCCAACATGCCCTCTTAATTAATTAGCGCTAGCAGGAGGAACTGGCCCATAGGGGAGAGGAGGTTCCTCCGGAGGACTGGGAAAGGTGATAATATCCTAAAGGGGAGACTAAGTCATGGATGCTCAGCAAGAGAGCAGATACATTCCAGGTCCAAATCCATGGCAGGAATTGTGGATGATTCCAATCTTGCATGCATCTGCGATCTGCTCCAACTGTCTCGTCAAAGTTAGTCTCAACTTTTAATGAGGTTACTATGCAAGTTATTGACAGCAATGACTAATTATCATGCGATGAGCAAGGCTCAGGGTGTTCATAGTAAGCATCTGCTGCCTTATTCAGGTTTTGCCAACAGCTGAAAATAGACCAGATTTTTGAAGATGACAAGCTTTTTTCTCAATGGCCAATCCGATTGGGACAGTGGCTAGGCTTGTGATATTAACGTGCACAAATTAACACAGAGGGATAAACTAATTTTGGCTGTCACTGACAACCCCATTATTTACAATCTAAGGCCTCTTTCACACATAGTTTCACACATTCATTCTGGAGCATTCCAGTGTTGCGCCTGTTGACACATGACGAGGCAATGCCAGTAACAGGCGGAGCAGGAAATATGAAGACGTCAAGAAGAAGAATGATAATAAAAATGTCAGCAACACTGCAGTTAAACTGATGTTTTTGTACCTCCCTTTAATGTCTCTTTTATTTAATGTAACATTTTTTTAATAATTTGCATAGATCAGGGGACGAAACCAAAAATGAGTTGAAACACATTTCGAAAAAGGTGCATTCAACAAAGGTTAAGGTGGCAAAAAGCTGCAGTGTAAGGAAAGGAAATAAAGGAATGAAGAAAATCATTTGGAAGTGAAAGAAGCTTTGGCTTTCCACTTCGTCCATTCAAACTAGAGCCTTACAGCACATTCCCTGCACTGGTACTTGGTCTCAAGGTGGAAAATTGGCAGTTCAGATTTCCAAGAGAATTCATTTTGGCTCTAAAATCATACATAATTTATTCCAGGGGAATTACTGGGACATTTCTGTGAAAGGCTGCACATGTGAATGAAGCTTTGTTTTGAAGGTGATGTTAAACTGTACGAGCCATGATCATTCCGTCATTTCAGCTACTGTTTCTAAAATAGACCACAGGCTCAAGACAAAGGAATGTGTAATAGATTGTTTTGTTTTTGAAGGGAAGAGCAAAACCTAAGGGGTAAATGACATTTTGTCTGAGATGGATCATTTTAATAGCTTTGTGAAGTGACTTACCTGGGTTTTGTAAACACAGAAAGACTTAAAGGGCCAATAAAGTTAAACAGTGACCTCTTGCACTAGAGAAACTTCACAAAAGGATATACCACTGAGGTACTTCAGCAGTAGAGTGTCCACAGTGGTGCAACAGTTGATGCACTGTCTTGTAAAAGTTATGCTCAGTTGTTTTTCCAGACCTGTTACACGGCCAAAAAACAAAGAAACTGACACCATTTTTATAGCTCTCCTAACTAAGAATGTGTGAAAACAATTACAGAGAACCAGTCCTAGTATATGAATGTGTCATGGCTGCATCTGACTGGATGAGCACTTTGTGGTAAGACTGCAGGTGGTTCTTAAATCTGGCCAAATATGACAGAACGGTGGTCACATAGTTCAGAAAGTGTTTTCCTGAAGATGTGTGTCAAATATATTTTAAATGACTTTCAAAAACATTTCGTATCCATTTTCTTTCTTCATGGTTTGGATCAGGTTAGAATTTAGCCAAAATAAACCAAGAATACGAAATATGATCCAGAATTTTGTTTCCCCTAGCTTGTTATCTGCAAAATAAACATAAAATTCCCACAGGTTTAAAAGGTTATTTGAGTGGAAAATAAGTTCTTGCAAAGTCACAATTCAAAACCCTTGATCAGCTCTCGTGTTGGTTTGTCCACCATTCCACTCGGTTGTGCCCAGGAATAAATGCACCAACTGGAATCTGTTCTGTCTCGTTTTTTGTTTTTTTTTTGTTGTTGTTTTTTTTTTCCTTTTTTCCTTTTTTTCTTTCTCATTTAAAGATGGAAATCCTCTCTGAATGCACCAGCCATTTGGAAACACTCCAATGGGTTCTGTCAAAGAGTCGGAACAAATGACCTTTAAGGTTGTTTGGTTGGAAAGACTTGTTGACATCCTAAACTGAGGTAATTGTCTGCTGCCTCTTGCTATAATTACCATACTGCCTATGTGCATCTAACTCTCATCAGGAGAGCAAATAAGCGTACATAAAATGTCAAAATATTCATGTAAGCTTAGTCTTCATGGTGACAGCAGAGGAAGCTGTGGTGTTAATGAAACATGGGAGGGAGGGTACTTGAAATGCATGATTATGTGGTAAGTTCGAGGTGTTAAGTTTATTCGTTAGTGATTAATTTGGCATTGTGTCACTGTGAAACCCAAAAACTCGTAGTGGGAAAACAATTTGACATGACAGCAAACACATTTCTACTCATTTGCATGAAAGAAAGAAACATTCAAGTTCACTTGTAGCTTAGTGCGTGTGTTCATCCTTCTTTTGTTGGGTGTGTGTGCATTTACGTTTGTGCATGTGTGTGTGTGTGTGTGTGTGTGTGTGTGTGTATGTGTGTGTGTGTGTGTGTGTGTGTGTGTGTGTGTGTGCAAACTTCAGTCTTTTTCTTCCTGTGTCTCCAATAATGAGCATGTGCACCTTTCTCCGCCTGAGGCCTTCATACACAATTTAGCCAGAAAGCCATAGCTGATCATGATTTAGCTTTTGACACAGCTCGCCCCGAGGCAGAGGGGACTAATACAGATATCTGACTCCCAGACCACGATGGAGGGAAGGAGGGAGAGAAAGTGAGAGGCCTTTTATTGACTAAATGATAAAGAGGTTGGTAATGATAAATAACAGTCATTTTATTGTGGAATTCCCAGAAAAGACACTTTCCACACAACATATAAAAAGAGAAATAATAGACAAGGAAGTTGTTCGCCGGGGTCTAGACGCGTTTGCTCCCTGCAGAGCCGTCCATTGTTAAACTCCAACATTCCTCTGCCGGGGTGGAGGTCATAAACTGTGTTGGAGGGACCTGCTGCTGATAATACAACATATGGCTGATGCAGAATGGCAACGTCATCCCTGTCTCTGGCATTATGAAGAGAACCCAGACAAGACTGGGCCAGTGTAGCCCATGGGCATTTCTGTCGTAGTAGCTGTATACTCTGATTCACTCTCTATTCTCTGCCATCCGTTTGCTTCTATCCTTCCTCATACTATGTTCCCAGCACATCAGGCTAGAAGGAGAGCTGTCACAGCTGCTTTCACTTTCCGCCACCTCCCAAGTCTCCAGGCGTAAGTTATCACTGAGACAAGATGGCTGACCCTCTAAGGTAAGATAAAGCCCTCGGTGGCACAGCATGAATGACATTACCTGGCAGATACAAGCTCAATTGGTTGGAGGACAATGACAAGAGATGGCATCATTTGTGTTCATGCAATTTAAAAAGAATGATCTTTCTTTTCTGAAATAAAGAAAAATACATTGTGTAAACATGTTGACGTTGTATTACCTTAGATCCATGAAGGAAAACATCTTCATGTAGGGACTCAGATATCAGTCTTACATCCTTTAGCCTTATGAATGTTTTGTGTCATACCAGGTGGCCTAAAATGCGTATTGAAAAATTATGTTTCCCATGATTTTGAAAGGAAATGTAATACAATAATTGGTTGAGCAAAAACAGGAGCAAATATGTCAAAAAATAACAACTAGACTTGTGGCAATTGCTCATGCATGTTGCAAACATCATTCTTTTATGAAAATTCACTTAAGAATTGATCACTATGCTATCCACAAAATCACTACAATTATATCTATTGTACAATATGATTCAGCAGAGATAAACTACAAAAACGTATCATGTGTCTTGTGGCTTTAATTGAGTTAAAGACAGTTTTGAGCTCCTTTTAAAACCCACATAATATATAATATATAAAGTACCAATAGATCCAAAAACATCCAAACCATAATGATGCCAGCAACACTGAATGGCTAACATCTAAAATGTTGGTTAAGGTCATCAACAGTCTGATTCAGATTTACTGCACGGAGGGAAGTTCCCTGTCAGGGTGAAAGTCTAGTGGCAATGAAAGCGTGTGTGTTTCCCTCAGGATAGCTCAGCAGTTCCGCTCTTCTTGAATACTGAGTGGAGAGTAGCCCAGAAATGAGCAGTCAAATCCAATTAAATTACTCAAATTAAATTGTACAATGGTTATGGAATACCTGATCGAATTACTCACATTCAGGGGATTTCAACAGCAACCAATTAGTTCAAAGTATAAAGTTCACATGCTCGAATTAACACCAGGAGAGGACAGCGCCTTTATTTGAGGGAAATGATACATCATAATTACATCACACTGGAAAAAAAATCACAAATTATACAGCTTGCATTTAATAAGAAAATGAAAATTGTTAATGGGTCTTGATAAGACGAATCTTGCCCTGTCAACAGTGCAACGTGGCTTGGTTGGCTAAATTAAAGAGGAGAACTTATTATTGTTTCAAAGGCGCTTTAGGGCCCATTGTTGTTCAATTACAATGGTGGTGGCACTCCCCCCCCCTCTCCCCGTCAAGAACAACTGTTAAAAACAACATAAAGGGAAAAAGGGGATGACTGCAGGAAGCTCTCCTTTGGTAACTGAGACATATTAAACAGGTTTTTCCCACTGTTAACAAGATTTCATTTGAATAAGGTCTTTCCCATTGGATTGGCCAGAATAGACTCTTTGTCATTTCCTCAATAATGATGGGATTCTTTAGAAACTCCTGGATTAATTGTACGAGGGACTTCCTGACCTTTTTTTTTTTTACATTTTATATTTAGCTTCTCAAGGTGGCTTTCCAAGGTGAAACATGTGAGTAATGAGATACAAAACCAGCCTGTTAATTGACTTTCAGAAAATTTAGATCTGCGAGACTGAACGTATACGTTTCCCTCTTTTAAAAGTGAACCATTTTAGCTAATAAAGTTATTAATCTTACCCATACAGTAATTATCTCTGTAATTATACTGTAATTGCACATACATCAAGGGGTAGCTCATATAGCAGGGAAGCTTAAACATAGTCCTGATGAGTTTCCTCACATGAAAAGATCTGGCTTGTACATCCATCGACTGAGATCAGCTCAGCTCTTTGGTCTATAATGTTCCACACTTTCTTTCAAGATGTTGCAACACATATACCTTGGCGTGTCAGCATCGTATCTTATAAATACAATGTATCATATTTTTTCTTAATTAGTTTTGCTGATAATATACTTCAACATATTATACGCTGCTTTTTCTTGAATTATCAATTCATTTTTTTTTTTTTTATTTTTAACATTGATGATTTTTATGTAGTTTTTTCTGGGGCTGTTTTGGAGGTAATGTTCTCACTGATATTCATGCTATGTTGTTTTTTGAGTGTGATTTGCACGTTAATTATGACATTTTTTCCTTATCTTTAATCTAGACGAAAGAACCTGTATATCTTATGGGTGAGTTTGCCCAAAAAGACGTTTTCAATAAACCCCCAAAAAGCAACAGAAAATGTTGTTGTTTTTTCATCAGACAGCTATCATTATCTGAGTGTAAAGGAAAAAAAAATGACTGAGTCAATGAACTGGTTACAGGATTAAAACAAATTCACGCTTGCAACCAGAGTTATTACGGTGACTTTCCTCTGATTCTCAATATGAGCTCAATCTGATAGGTGTTGTACTCTATGCCAGCCATGTCAGCTGTATCTGTTGACTTAAGTACATAGATACACCTAGAGTACTCTGACTAAAGCTGCTTGATACAGCCAAGCACACTTCTCACCACTCAGCCTGTTTTGTTTCTTGTTCTTGTTGCTAGTGGCCACTAGCATCTTTTCTTGTGCGAACGGCAAAGAGCCACAGAATTACCATAAATGGTGTAACATGATAATGCTACTTTAATTACCCCTTGGTCAGCCCACTTACAAACCTATTGCCTCGGCAGTCAATATCCCCAAAGATCCATTCATGCCTCGGCTGATGGTTAACTTGGGAGCCCTTGCTTAGTGCTCTAGCCTAATTGATATCCTTATTTAGCAATGAGCCAGTGGGAGTCGAACGGAAGTTAAATGGAGCAGTTTACCAGGCAGCGCAAGCTAAACCAGATCCCAGACACTACCACCACAGCTCATTGCTGCCTGGATGATGATTTATAACATCTAATTTACTGCTTCAGATTGATTAAACCCTCTTTTGTTTTGTTTTCACTAATGATTGCGTTCACCATTTGTCCTTTTACTTTTAATAATCACTTTCTAGTGCAGGCCACAAATATGTTTTACAGCATATTACACGTATTATGACAGTTGACTGCTCCCAGGCCGCTAACTAACACCAGGGCCAGGTCACAGACGAGGCTGAAGCTTCAGAAGGATCTAGGGGCATGTAGGCCAACCGACTACACAAACACACACACCACACAAACGCACAATCAACGAAGTTCTCTTCTACACATATTTTCCATGTGTTCTGTGATTTTTACCTGGGAAAAAAATAGCATAAGATAGAAAACATCACCTATCAAATCTACAGAATTTTATATCATGGGAGCAAAAAAAAAAAAAACTGAACAACTGAATAACAACCCAACCAAGAATTTGCCGAGAGAGAACAATACACATCCAACAGGTCAAACAAAGCCATCGGGAGCAATGGAAAAATCATATTCGTCTTTTAAACTGGGTTTGTAGGTCTCTCCCTCCTGCCTGTCCCCCCAGATATGTCTCCCTTAACAGCTCAAAGTAATTAGCAACGACCACATGCCAAAGGTAGGGTAGGTATGGTACACAGAGTAGGCAGACCTTATCTTTAATTTGATACAATGAGATGCTCTTTGGGGGCCGGTGGGGAGCTGCGAGCCATAAGGTAAGCAGCCAGGCACCCCCGCCCCTCCCAAGGTCGCGTCACTGAGACAACCTAGTCTAGGGACAAGCTATACCAGGGTATGTGAGCAACATTAGGACAGTTTAATTATCTATTTTGAAAGTGTTTCCTCCACTCAAACTTGTTCGCAAAGTAACTTAAGCCTTTTCAGACGTGAGGTATAATCCGCCACCAAAGTGAAGTGACTGACGGTTATTCCCGCGTTTTTAAACTTTTCTTTGACTGATACTGCTGGGATTCATCTTGGGCCTCCCATTCGTCACAATGTTGATGAGAGAGCTCAGTAATGGACTGTCCATCACTACATTCTCTAGAAGAGCACGAAAATTCAGTCTATAGAGCAAGATTTTCCAAACACTTTCAAAATCTAATCTACTGTTATTCACAGTTCATTTGTGTCTAATTACTGATGAACAGGAAGATGAATGAAATGAATTCAGTAGATGTTGCATAAATCACTGAAACACAGTCAGTCAGATCAGTCATTTAAGTATTTACCAAAGTTATTCATGGAGGAAATGTGGGAAAATCATTGAACTTTTAATTTCCTTTCAATAAATTAGCAACAAAAATATATAATTTGTTTTCCTCATAAAAAATGGGGATCCAATCTCCTCTACAATTGTCTCTGACTCATTATTTACAGCAAATTGTTATTCAATTATATACACACAAATTGTGTCAGAAAAGAACATAATTTTAAGGATATCTTGGTTCTCTCTTGATCACGACATACAAACTACCACAACTTTACTTCTTTTGTCTGAAAACCGCAATGTTCCTTTTTTTTCTCCAGTGAACCTAGACAAGAAGGGTGATATGAGAAAAGAGAATGACAAAGATTAAAAATGAAAGAGAGTGCAACTCAGTCCAGAGTCCAGATAGCAGATTGCCTGCAGCACCTGACTGGTCTGTTCTGACTGAAATATTCTCACCGCATTTGATCAAAATGAAACTTAAACATCCTAAATGGTTTGCACATTTCATCATATAAGCATATATTTTAAAAAGTCTTCAAACATACTGCCCTAATTTGAGTAAAAGTTGGAGATTGCAATTTAAATTTAAATTCAAATTTGATTACAGAAATAGACCCGTCCCCTGGGATAACATATGGCAGGAATCCTTCCATTTCACAGAGTCAAATTGAATTTCCTCTGTGCAAAAGGTTGAAGACACAGTAGCAATCTAATGGCCTGAAATAGACAGCTGAGAAAGTTTCACCTACACCGTTCATCATGCAGTATTTTGAAGGTATTAAAGTTCATGCTGTACTGTATGCAAACACCCTGTCAGACTCCAACATGACATTAACACATAGAAACGTTCCCATCTCGAGTGAAGCACAAGCTTGACATTAATGTTTGTGTGTTATTCTTTAGTTTTTTTCCTTTTTTTTGATCCACGGGAGTCATGAAAGTTAAAAGACAAAGACAGAGAGAGATAGACAGAGAGAGGGAGACAGAGAGAGAGAGACACACGCAGACAGTGAGAGAGGGTGAGCGGTCTGGTTTTGGATAGACCATGTTCAGATCAGCGCTCAGGGCTAGGCAGGTTGCTATGTACTGAAATGCTAATAAGCTTCCTGGCCCTCAGTGCAGGTCGGCCAGCCTGTGCCGACTCGTCTTGACACTTCACACAGACGGCATATCCCACCCTTTTTAATCATTTTTGATAGGTCTCCCTGAGATGTCATTCATTTAATTTTAAAGGGTTTAGCCACCAAAACATTTTCACCACCTTTAAATGGAGGTGTGCCTCAACACGCCTGCTGCATTGTGACCCTGCAAGGTTAAAAGCAGTGAGGTATTTAAGGCTTTAAGAGGATAATATTAGGCCGGTGAATGGAAGGATAGACGGGTAAGTGATACTGAGGAGAGTAAATAGCAATCAAGGAGTCAACATACAAAGCAAATGAGACTTTACTTCACTTCATCCATGTAAAATAACTGATAGCGTGGCATTACTTGCAAAGATCTCCTCAAATAATAGTATTTGAGGGTATGTTGTTAAATGATCACGAAGGATAAATAACAAATGTAAGGAGATTTTGTTGGAAGAAGAAAGTCAATTAAAAAAAGAAGAGGAATGAAATGTTCCCAAACAGGTATCAATATGACCTGTTCTGTAAATATTCCCAAAACGGTAGGAATTGATGAAATATTGGTCAAATAAAAACAGTGCTGAACAAATCATTGCATAAAATCATTTTTTTTTTGTCTGGAGAGGATGTTGTAGAAAGTGTGCTACCCATCAGATTCGCAAAACACTATCATGTTCAATACATCTTATTCTCCCTGAAACTCTTATGTGGGAGCCTGCAGCCAACATGGCTTGGTCAGAGATGAAGTCGGGCCTGCTTGTGTGATTCATAGGGAAGAAATAACATATTTATTGGTCTATGAGAGATTTAGTTTCTGCTGTTGAGGTGGATGTGTAAGGGACACAATCACAAGGGGTTTTTCCATCCAATTTGCCAGTGTGCTCTTCTCTAAACATCAGTCAGTCGAGACGGGACAAATTCTACAGAAAATAATCATAAACAAACCATTACATCGCATTTTGAAATTGTCAGGAGAGGCTCCTGATGATATCTATCCTCCCAGAGTCAAAAGCCCAAAAGGCAAGTGGGATTTCTGTACACTATACGATATTACCAAGACTCTCAAGATAAAGATATCATATGTTATTGGTTTAGACTGGAAAGAAAAAGAAACCAGCGCAAAAAGGATAGTGAGGGCGAGAGACGGATAAGTCTACAAGGAAGGATGCCATTCAAAAATCCTGGTTTCCTAGTTTTCAGTCTCCTGATGTCACTCTCATTAGAAACAAGCTTTTTGAGATCTTTATGAGTCCCACAGTCAAATTCTCCAAAACAAGGCTCCTCGTTCATATTTGACAGTGCCTGATCTAGTTACAGCCCCACTTACTTCAGTCTACTTTTGTTGAGAGCATTCTTATGCAGAGGTGCTTTCATCAAGAAAAAAAAAAAAAAAAAAAAAAAAAAAAGAGGGGGATGCGATTATGGCCGCAAACCAGCATA